>JAHDVE020004810.1:0-31233 GCA_022606495.2 Halesus radiatus | reverse complement strand
TATTCCAAAAACTGCTTTTTCAACTCCCAATGGACATTATGAATATACCCGTATGCCTTTTGGCCTGAAGACGGCTCCAGCGACTTTTCAAAGACTGATGAATAACGCATTAATTGGATTACAAGGATTATATTGTTTCGTTTATTTAGACGACATCGTCATATATGCAAATTCTATAGAAGATCACGCGAAAAAACTTACAGCTATATTTCAAAGACTTGCTGACAATAACTTAAAAATTCAACCAGATAAGTGCCATTTCATGAGAAAAGAAGTTACTTATCTAGGTCATTTAATTTCTAACGAAGGTGTTACTCCTAATCCAGATAAAATCAAAGCAGTCTCTGAATTTCCTCTTCCCAGGAATCCTAAAGAAATTAAATCATTCTTAGGTTTAGCTGGTTATTACCGAAGATTCATTGAAAACTTCAGTAAAATTACAAAACCCTTAACTAGTCTCTTAAAGAAAGACATAAAATATAATTGGAAAACCGAACAGCAAAATGCTTTCGATACATTAAAAGAAAAATTAACTTCCTATCCTATCTTACAATACCCTGATTTCACGAAAGAATTCGTTCTAACTACTGACGCCTCAAATTATGCAATAGGTGCAATTTTGAGTCAAGGAAAAATTGGAGAAGATTTACCAATATCTTATGCGTCCAGAACTTTAAATAATGCAGAAGGTAATTACAGTACCTCTGAAAAGAACTTTTAGCCATTGTTTGGGCTGTTGGACACTTCCGTCCATATATTTTTGGAAGAAAATTTAAAATTTATACTGATCATAGACCACTAAAATGGTTAATGAATGTTACCAATCCCAGTAGCAAACTGTTACGCTGGCGATTAAAATTAGAAGAATACGAATACGAAATTGAATACAAACCAGGTAGAATTAATTCTAATGCCGATTGTTTGTCTCGTATTCCTATAAATATGATAACCGAAGAGGAAAATTCACCCTCTCCAGATATTAACGAACTCTTAAATGAACCATGTTTCGACGAAATAAATGTCGATGATTTAGAAACTTGTCTAAATAATTTATCAACGAATAACTTAGAAATAGAAAATAATTTTGATGATAGTACATCACCTCTAGAAGATAATAATACTAATAACGACACTTACGAAAATTATTTAAGATTTTATTCAAATAATAATGAACCAAATATATTTAGTTTTAATGAACTCGATTTATTCTTTATTAATAATATGTCTAAAAATTTGGCATATCCAACTTCAACTGATCTAGATGATCAAAACCCTTTCTGTGCTGAAATATTATTAAACTGTTCAGACACTGATGAACTTTTAGAATCACCAAAAACTTTATATAGTATACATGAATCCAAATCTTTAGATAATAAAAAATCTTACTTTCATTGCTTTACTAAAACTCATTATTTCGACAAAGCAACTCCTAAAGATATTTTCTTAACACTAAAAAACTTGAAGTCTAAACTCATTGAAAAACATGTAACTGAAATTACGTTACCAAACTTTGTAAACCCTTTTGATTCTATTCCTTTTATAAAAATTAAAGAAATCATCCAATATCTTTTTAGAAATTTAAAAATTAAAATCAACATTCACCACAATAAAATTATAAACCCTTCAATTTCACAAATTCCCGTAATTTTAAAGGAATGTCACGATAGCCCTATGGCCGGACATCCAGGTTTCTTCAGAACCTATAGTCGGATCAAAGAAAGATACCGATGGGAAAAAATGAAAGATGATATAGAAAATTATGTTAAAAATTGTATCCACTGTCAGAAAAATAAAACTGATAGACGAGCATACAAAGCTCCAATGGAAATAACGACGACTTCTACAGAAGCTTTCGAAAGAATCGCGGTCGACATAGTCGGACCACTTAGCGAAACTGCTTCATCTAATAAGTACATCGTCACCTTCCAAGACGACCTTACTAAATTCTCTCAAGCCTATGCGGTTAGCTCTACAGAAACAGAAACTGAAGAAAAAGAAGCTGATTGTTTAGTTAAATTCTTTTCTCACTACGGAATACCTAAATCAATCCTCACGGATCAAGGTGTTCAATTCACAAGCCATTTAATGAAACATCTTACAAAACTATTTAAAATAAAACATTTGAAAACAACTGTGTATCACCCACAAACAAATGGAGCATTGGAACGCTCTCATTCTACTTTAAAAGATTACCTTACACATTATATAGATAGCGACCAAACAAATTGGGACGACTATATTCCTTTAGCTATGTTTTCATATAATACAAGTACACACTGTACAACTAAATTTACTCCATATGAACTTGTCTTTGGACATAAACCTATCTTGCCAAGCTCTTTGGAAAACCCAGATTCAAATCCAACATATGAAAGTTACCTTAATCAATTAAAATATAAATTCGCTATTACTAGATCACTTGCCCGTGAAAGAATCGGACATGCTAAAGAAACTTCAAAAAAATATTACGATAGAAACGTATCAAATAATACTTATAAAATTAATGACTTAGTTTTAATTAAAAATACTAATAAACCTAAATCTTTAAGTAAAAAACTTACTCCTAATTGGAAAGGACCGTACAAGATTGTACAGGTTCATGATAATCAAAATGTTACTATTAAATTGGAAAATAATTCACTAAAAAGATTCCATGTAAACAGAATTAAGCCATATCGAGCTTTTTCTCCTGTTCCAGGTCCTTCAAGACAATTTTAACTTTTTCACAAGACGTCCAACCAATAACCACTGGAAACGGACTCTTCTTTGATCAAATTGGAAAACTGAAAGTATATAATGACGATTGGAAAGTTATTACTTACCTTAATATCAGTACCTTCCCTAGACAATTGCAAATTTTAGATGATAATTATGCTTTAACTAAAAGCACATGTTCAAAATACTTATCATACGTACCTAACGACAATTGCAAAGATCTTTTAAAACCAGTTTTTAACATTATAAAGAAATGTAAAGTTAAACACGAATCAATAACACACCTTGTTTCGAACCAACGTGCAAAACGCGGTTTAATCGATGGTGTTGGAAAAATATTCAAAGCTGTTTTCGGAACTCTAGATTCCGAAGATGCCCAATATTATGATGATGCGATTGAACGCGTCATGTCAGACGATAAAGAAATTTATAATCTCATGAAAGATCAATTACAAGTCACAAAATCAACTCTTACAAATTTCAATATTACCCTTGCTAAACTTAACTATGACGAATATACTATGAATAAAAATATTATAAAAATAAATAATTACTTCAAGGAAGATCACGATAAAATGAACATGCAAGAAATTAAAAACATTCTTACTTCACAAACAAACTCTCTATTCGAAACAACGGAATACTTTTATGAACAAATTGATTCTTTAATCAATGCTATTTTATTTTCTAAACAAGGAATTTTACATCCAGATATAATTACTCCTCAACAACTCTATTTCGAACTTAGCTCTAATATTAAAAATTTACCAAGCG
The DNA here is from genome assembly GCA_022606495.2 of Halesus radiatus. Classification (NCBI taxonomy): domain Eukaryota; kingdom Metazoa; phylum Arthropoda; class Insecta; order Trichoptera; family Limnephilidae; genus Halesus; species Halesus radiatus. The sequence goes on along the minus strand of JAHDVE020004810.1, from coordinate 27,744 downwards.
GAAAAGAATTCCCTTTATCTTTAAAACTTGAAAATATTCATTCTTTAATCGATGTATCGGATTTAATTGCATATTATATTGATGGTAAACTTATCTTCATAACGAAGTTACCTTTAGTCACATCGCAAGAATATAACCTTTTTCATGTAGTACCTCTACCTGTTCCAAACATTGAAATCCCAAATACCTTTTCCTTAATTATTCCTAAGCATAAATACTTAGCTATTACAAAGGACAAATCTTTTATGTGTATCTTGATAATTTTAAGAATAATTGTAAAACTATTACTAATGAAAATTTTATATGTAAGGATCTAGATGTGTTATCCACTTTCTCCGATCCAATATGCGAGACGATTTTATTGTCTGCTTATGTTAATGAAATACCAAATGAATGTTTCAGTAGAATCATTAAAGGCAACATACTTTTATGGCAGCCTATTAGAAATAATAAATGGATTTTTACTTATTCTCATCCTTCTAAAATAACTATCGATTGCAAAGATAGAAACAATATCTTTGATATTAAACTATTCCCAACTGGAATATTAACTTTAAATTCAAGTTGTAGAGCCTATGCAGGACTCACACAACTGATTACTAAAAGTAATATCATTACTGAATATGTTAACCCTGTTTCAACTTTAAATATTGTTGATGACAATTGTTGCAATATGAAAAAATATAATGAAACTCTTAATGAACTTGATCCCATAAATTTAATAAACTTGCAACATGATGACCTAAATTTGGCATCACATAAAATCGATCAATTTAACGATGAATTAAAATCATATAATTCAAAACCTCTTATAGTTAAACATTCATCAATGTTTCAAATTATTATTTATACATTGTCTACCTTTCTAATTATTTTTGTAACTTACAAACTATTGAAATGTTGTAGATTCTTTAGAATATTGAATTCTTATTTTCCAAATGATGATGATAATAAATGTTGTGTCAGGATTTATAATCAATGCAATAATCCTAGACGATCCACTACAAGGATCCAACCAACGATGACGTTCAGAAATTTGAATGATCACGAAAATGAAGATGTACCTCTTCAAGTTCTATCTTCTAACGAAAATAATTTAAAATATAATTACAGCAACTAAAGCTTAAAAAATCGTTGCTTTCATTTTATGGGGGGAGATATGTTATATTCCCAGCCCTTGCTATAAATCAAGCGCCATTAACGTCAACCCTTCATAATGTTATAATCCCTGCCATTGGCTTAAATCAAGCGTAAATTCTTTGTGCATTTCGGCGTTTTCAAATAAATGCATTATTTTAGAAAACCAATTAAGTAAACTCATTATCGATTTGTTACGCAAGCCATTGAGCTTAACTCTATGAAATTTCCCACAATCCGGGATACTAGAATACTATATAAACGGGAACAAGCCGTTCCTCTCAGTTCACATTTTAACATCTCGAAGTACAGTCTCCACGCTGTCCTTCTTCACTATTGTCATTGTCTATTTTATATTGTACTTATAAGTTAATTAATCAAATATTATAAGTCTTCTATAAATAAATATATATCGTATAAAATATATAAGTTGTATTGAACTTCCACCTTCTACTACTACTACCTCAACACATAACTATCTACAACCATCTGCAGATCTTCAATACATTACATCTGCAGATATATTCAGACACACACACTACTACCCATACGAAGAGATCTTGATCATTACTCGCCGCGCAAGAGTTGAATAATTATTTACTGCGTCCTCAACCGAGGGTCGTAGCATGATGCTTGGTATATCCTACATAAGCAAAGTTTGACCTTTTTTTAGGGCATTACTTTTCAAACACAGCCGTAACTCATTCTCTTATCAACAAGCAATGATATTACTTAACTCATTCAAACTGAATATTATTAGTACTGTATTTACCATTTATTAACGGAAAACAGCCTTGCCATTTGCGTTACATGGAAAGCATTTTGTTACATTGAAACAAAAAATCAGTAAAGTGAATTCTGTTGTCTTTTAAATGCAGTTTGGTTTCTGGTAATTTAAAAGAAAAAATTGTTTATAAATTCAAATAATAAAAAAAACTTTTATAAGTCATCACTTGTACAAACAGATACAGAAAAACATACTTACCTGGCAGGTCGCTTCAGATGAACACAGTTTTATTAGAAAATTTATGTATAGTGGTGATATTTTTACAGTTGCTAGTTTATCCTCCTTTTCTATTCATTTATTAGAAGATTGGTGGCACAAGAAGAGTTGGTATTTATTTGAAATATTTATAATTTTTAGGACTGGAAAATATTTATAGAAGCCTAAGAAGTTTTTAATAGATATTAAAGTTTTTATTTATTTATTTTTTACACTTTTAGTTATTTACAGTGTTGCGGGCTGTGGACGTATTTGCGCACCGATGCGTGAATTTTTTGAATTTTTTCTATAAGTGACTTTCCCCTCCCTCCGACCCCAACTGTCCAATTACCCACTGATTACTTATGTATTTTAGGTGAAAAAAAATAAAACAGTTCTCCAGAGACCAAAATGCCAATTACTTTTTCAACTCCAAATAAGTTCATCACTCGTTGTTAAAGTTTGTCATGTACTTTCTGATACTCCCTGCATAAAACGAGTGTATAGAAACGATAGCCATTAAGATAAATTAATCTAATTAAAACTAAAGATAAGTCTTCCCTTTGGTACTTGCATGTTATCTGAGTGGCCTGAGAGGATGGACAGCCAGAGTTAACTACAGCGAGCAGTTAAATTAAAAATAAAACAAGTTTCAACCCGTGACATTAATTGTTTTTCTTAAACAGCACGGCAACATGATAGTGATGAGTTTAAATAATATTTTCCCAATCTGAGGAATATCAATGTGATGGCTTGTTGTTGAATTGTATGAGTTATACTTTGTATATTGTTTATACTTCTATGACGTTCTTAAATTATCTATACATATTTTTTCCTAAATAATTCCCTATCTGCAATAGTTATTTTTTTCTCTATAACTGAATCGTAAATCATTCATGTTTTTAGCACAAATCTATTGAAACAACACTTTAGATGTCCTTCAATAATTTCATTTTTATTTGAATATTGCAATATTTCTTTTTCAAATGCCTTTTCTAACGGAGGTTTGTTAATTCTAAAATAGACTCTGCACAGAGATTAAAGATTGCACGCTGCATATTCAGCAGTGAAAGCGTTAAATGGAATTCCACCATGAATGAACTGTTTTAAAATTAGAAATAGAAAAAACTTTTAAATACTAAAACAATGTTAATAGCGGTTCCATGACAATTTGGCGCTGTGATAAATCACCACACTTTTATTATAACTATTTTTTTTTATTTGAATTATGGTGCGCACCGATATAGCAAATTTTTGCTCTAACGTACGTTCCGGCACCATTTGAAACCGTATTTATGTTGTATGAAATATCCCATAGATTTATTAGCTCCATATGTGCGCTCTGGTATTCGCACATAAGGACTGCCGCGCTGTTGGCGGATTTTTTAACTATGGGAGTTTGTGGCATGCTATTTAGGTATTTGTACAAGCAAATACTATGGAGTAGTGGCGTGCTGTTCAAACTGTAGTAATATTATAATCCAAGTGAGTTTTGTTTACCGCAGTTTTTCTTTGGGAGTTCACTGAATAACCGCTCATTAGAGTAAACCGCCACTGACCGTTAATGACTTTAATTTTATTCTATCTTTTGTAAATAAGTGAATAGCAAACACCTTGCAGAGTATGTTGTTTACTTTGCCTGTCTTGGAAAATCTATTTCATGCTCTTTGCATAATATTTTGCAGGAAAATTACAATCACCTTTTCTAAAAATCGTATTATGACTGATCAAAATCAAAACAAAAATATTTGGATCTCTCACTTTGTTTTGCTGTTTAATAGATAAATATAGATTCCACCAGATGGGCTCTGCCGATCAGCTAGTTTACTGCTGCTGGCTACTTGAGGATGAGCTATCGAGATACTTGTGAGCAGTCAAGTAGCTCAAGTTAACATGCAAATATGATAGCCACCAATGTTGCCAAAGTGTGATTTTTATGGATACCTGACTTATTGCTGGAAAAAGACATTATACGTAATATTATATTATACATATTAATATGTCCTACGTGAAGTATTCTATCTGAAAATATATTTCATAACCAGAACAAACCACCTTTCGTAATATCAAATATTCTAGGATACATAATTTATGACAAAACTGCAAAAAAACTGGTACCTGTAAAGTAACTCATTTCTATATCATTACAAGTCGCTTTGTTATACATTTTATATGTCTTGAATTATCAAGTTTTTATTAGTTTATCTATTAATAAATTTATGATTTCCAGTTTGGGAGTGTCAAGGGTTAAAGTGTAGATAAACACCCTTCTTGTTTTGGCAGTGAGCTAGGTCAATTGTCACGGAGCACGTCATCTCAGCGGGAGGTTGTTTTTAAGGATTTGGAAGCGGAGCTTTGCCTCCCAATTCAGTGATATAAGCCACAACTCGCCAGTCGGTTGTGTGTCTACCCCTTTGCATTAAAAGCGACCAGTCAAGTTGCCACTGAAAATAAATAAGACATTAGTTTGCAAACTTGCAATTAAGTTTATCCGATACTAAAATTTTATATTCTAATTGTATCATGCCATTTTGGCAGTTTTAATATGTTTTCATTGTGATTGAGAGGAAAGACTGATTTTATAATTTATTATTTTAATCTATACGTTAACTCTCGGTTTTAATTGTTTTTTTGGCAATTAAAATCAAGCAAAATGTGTTACCAGTGCCAAGAAATAACATACTCGCTTCTGCAAAGTAATTACGATTTTTGTATTTAAAATGAGAATATGTACTTATAAAGTTTGTGATAAATTTTGAACTATTCTGAAGTTTTGGTTGGAACCCTGTTTTGGCTTTCCTAAGATTCCGATTCAAACCCTGTTTTGTATTTTTAAGATTTTGATTTGAACCCTGTTTTTCATTTCTATGATTCCCATTCAAACCCTGGTATTCATTTTGAAGCTCAAATTTGAATCTTTTTTCATATTCCGAAACCCCAATTAGAACTCTGTTTGAATTTTTTCACGTAAATGATTGACAATTGAATTTTCCTTATTAGAAATTCAGAAATGACATATTGTTTTGTGTAATTTGAGCTTAAAGGTTTATTTTAGCATTATTTTATGACTCAACTATTGCACAATTTTTAATTTGTTAATTTTTAATATGCACAATTTTTAATTTGTTCAATGTGACTGAATTTGAATTGTAAATCACACGTGGTTACAAAATGTGGTTTTCGATATTTGACTTGTCTTTAATAAAGATATTTTGTATAAAACAGTAACGTTAAAGCGGTCCTAAAAAATTAACAAAACTAATTCAATTCTAACAATTTTACTTTATTTGCAATGTGAATGTATATAGCATGTCTCTCTCAAACCTCGGCTATTAACTCTATACAACTTGTAAACAATCTTTTGCTAGCGGGGTGAGTGCTCTTAATGCCCGATACTGTCTAAAGCCACTGCGTCGAAAGGTTCGACCATCCGGTCGTCCTTTCCTAAAGTCAAGCCTATCAACTTTAGGAAAGGACGAAAGAATCTTTCGACGTTGTGGCTTCATTTAGTGTCAGGTAAACCAGTCATGTGGAAGGTCCATAATTCCTAACCACTGAGTAGCGGCAACTGTTAGGGTTGGAAAATCACCAGTGGGTTGGTTGAGACATATGGGGATACAAAAATATCAAGAACCTTATACTTCATTGGAAACTCGATCATTTAAATGCATATTTTTTTCCTTTTAACTAAAGTTGAAAGCTATTGTCCAGTTTTATGAATCCTCTTAATATTCCGATTATATGCAAATATTCATAGTTGTAATGAATGTTTCTTTGTTCACAGATATATATGCATCTCTCCCACTGTCCCTGATCCAGCAAGACAAGAACTTGCGCAGCCAGTTTCAGGAGGAGCTGTTCAGCTTCGCCCAATCGGCTTCCCAGTCGCCCACCTTTAATTATTCCGCAGCCAGCCTCTACGAGGGAAGCGATGAGTTTCCGGAGGTGAAGCGGGAAGAGGAGGACATCAGTCCTCCCGACTCCCCGCAGAACTCTTGGGAACAGGCGCCGGCCAAGCCCACCCGGGCTCAGCTGGCCTCCCGGCTGCTAAACGAGCTGGATCAGTGCAAAGAAGGTAGGAACAAGTCTATTGGTTTATTCTTATTCCTTTCATTTATCTAACGGTCTGGGTTTTTATTCAACATATTAAAAGAAACTTTCTAACTTTCCCGGATGAAGAATAACCTGACAATATTTAACTTCTCTAGTACTATACAGCTGAAATTGTTGCTTGTGCAATGACGAATATTAGCTTGCAGGGGATTGAATCTGCGACACTGGGATCCAAACTCAACGTTTTGAACCACCTAACCACTCAGTTGTTGCTCGCTTTTTAATTTTTGTTTAGTAAGTACCGTGTTTACTCTCCTGAAAAACTGCCCTTTCAGGAAAAAGTTGTGACCTTTTTTCAAATGTTTTCCGTTAATTAAAAAAAATACCTTATTGGCCATAAATTACCAACCAATATGTTTTTGTTTTGCAAAGCTGGAAAAAAATCCCTATATTTTTTTGTTTTGTTTTGAAAACACGTTTCACCATAATCTACTGGATTTATTTTTACTTAACTTTAATGAATTTATTTATTATCGTACGAAAAGCTTATGCGATAACTTTCTTTACAATAAATAACACCGCCAGAGCCATCTGTGAGTTTCAAACTGAAGTTATATAATCGTACGTTGAATGTTTTATACTACACAATCACAGTTGGTTTGAATCTATGCTTATGAATGAATTAATTTGTAAATCACGATTTAGTTTATTTTTATTACTCTTGAATTAATTCCGCATTTGTTTTGTTATCGCAATGTGAATTTATATATAATTACATATTTACAATATAGTAATTGCATTGGGAATTTTCCATTGGCATTATGTATGTAGTAGTTTTGATTTGAGATTATCTTGTATCATTATACTGTAAATATACTGTAAATATCTTTGCATACCATGAAAGATTTTTACAGTATCACCCTGATGAAAGAGCAACTTTCAAAATAGAAGTTAAAAAAAAATTTGAAACGTAGCTAAGTGACTGGGTATGAATAACCAGCCTCTCCCAATCTTTCTCATCCCCCTTCCCCTTTCTCAGAACAGACAATGTTTATTAAATAAAACAAACACTTGTTTTAAACCACTAATTTATTTTAAAATCATCATCAACCGGTTTCGCTTATCCCAAGCTTCGTCAGGGTAAAATTTAAAACTAATAATAGTTTAAGAATAATTACAGTAAATGGTTTCTACGAAAACATAAAGTGGATGTATTTGTATCAAGTTTTTAATGTCAATAAATGCCCAGGCTGTCGGCAATGAAACGAGAAAATTAATTCTCGTTTTATTCCACTGTGATCAAGAACTAAAGCTAAACGTCCTTATCCAACTTGCGCCTTTGCCATTTACACTGGAATAATTCACACATTTGTAGCAAGTGCCTTTAATCACAGCTTTGTCAAGCTGTCACCCCCGAGCCCCGACGTACCGCAATACGCTATGAAATATATTATTTTAATGTTATGTACTCTGAACAGCTCCGAAGGATAACTGGCTGGCAATTTACACGGTAGATTTTTTTTGCGAATGAGAGAACCATTCCTAATGCTGGCTGTTTGATTTTATTTATGATGTTGCTACCGCCTTGAAGTGATGTTGAGTCGACCTCGATTCGGACTCGCCCAGATTCGCCAAGGGATAAGGAACTCTTGATATTGTCACTGAAGGGGTTTGCAGAGATTACCGGTCCCTCAACCAGCACCAATTAAGTTTCTCCCCCTAGGTCCCCCTAAACCTTTTCATAAACCCGTAGTAAAAGTGTGTATTTTCCCATATACTCGTAATGTTAACAAATGATTTTACCATTTTAGGCACATTTAACTGCCCGTCCTTTGGGTTATTATTCGAAAAGTAGTTAAAAAAACATTGTTTTTTTTTTCATTAGATTTTGCAATAACAATACGTGTTTACAATATACCAACTTGTATGCGAGAAACGTAAATACCCGGACACATCCGTTAGCTTCGGATGACCTCGAAATACTTTACGAGATGACGCACAAACAAACTTGACGTATACAAATGTTTTGTGGGTTTTGGGTATAGTTTTTTGTAGCTGAAAGTACGGGATACGGCTTGTTGCTTTCGGGATATAGCGGCCGTATCACGTACGTTCGTATAGGTAGAGTGGCTAAACTAAACCATTTCCTTATTGGAAATTTAGGGTGACCACACTTGGAAAACCAGTATAATGGGAATTTTCAGGAAATTTAATTTTAATGGTATTCATTCGATGTTACTGTCATTTGACATTTAACATTGCTACAAAATTTTGATCAAACGCTAACAGAGACCGGGAATTGGGCCGTTATTAGAAATGGAAAATGTAAAATAATTCAAAATGACGCTGATTGCACATTTGTGACTAGAACTAATCAGTCATCCTTTGGGCAGTGGTGTAAAAATAAAGGTTTCATTTGCTATTTTTATATGAACTGTCTGGAGATTACATATTTCATTTCTTACGTACCTATAAAAAATAAAAAAAAACCATAAACTTTCTGGGATATCAAATAAAAAATTTAAAACTACCGCCGGCTGCTGCCTGGTAGGCCAATGAAGTGTGTCTGTTTACTTTTAAATCTCCTTTGCTATTAGGTATTTCTTAGAATAATTATTTTGTTTGGATTTTTTTAATAATGAACCCGTGTTGCTTATGGGTCGCCTACTCCTGTACAGCCACCCGCTGCAGCTGTCTGCAATGCGGTTCTTACATACTACACCTAGTTCCTTTCACTTTCGGCAGCATTCAAATTCTCGGTCAATACCGATAGAATATTATTATAGCCTTCCACGGGCCGCGAGTTGATTGATTAAGGTTGAAATGTACACCGGGCGCCACCTGTCACATTTTTATTTAGTTACGACACGTTCTCGGCGTTGTCCAGGCCCTGATTTAGTATAATTGCGTACATTTTTGGAATGGGTATTCCCAGAGAATGACGCATAGAGTACGATTATCTACTTTATTAATTAAATTTAGAAACATTATCATAACGTAGAATTATTTGCGATTTAATAGGTTTATTTAAGATTGTTAATTCAATGTTTTATACCCCTGAACTGCTATATTTGATTGCTTTTCATATACCTGGTAGGACAAGACAATACCTACCATTTTATTGTGACAATTCAACTGCAGCGTCGCAATATTATTCCCATATGCGACGGATTCAACATCTGGGGAAATTGTAAATCTTGTCAAATCCATCCAGTTGAGTAATTGAACATCAATCTAAATTCTCTCGGCAGAACTTGTCCTCTTATCTGTACCTACAGACCGCTTCATTAAATTTGAATGCCAATGTTAAATTTACTCACATAAAACATCTGTTTTATAATCAAATCACAATACAACGTTTTTTGTTCAGCCACGAAGGAACTTGGCAGTAGGCAGTAGGCATGTATAGTAATTTTTTATATGTCTGAATAAAATAATATCGTTAACATATCAATTTTCCAATGTCCACAATGCAATGAATCATTTATTTTAATTGTGACAGTAGAGTGAATATAATTACATCCATATCGCTATTTCTTTTATAATAATAATTACGGACTAATGTAAAATAATGGACATAGACCTCAAAACTTAATAAACGACGAAGTAGATCGCGCTTTGAATCCCCGTGTGTACATACAATTTTATTGCAGCTTTTAATAACTGAATGCTTCAAGTATGTCGGGAACAGAAGCCTTCATCGAAAATCTGTTGCGGTGTGTGCATCCATCACTAATCTTTTATTGTTACTACCGGCGTCAGAATTAATAAACTCGCCGGCTGGAGGCAAATGTCACGTGACACTCATTTTGGCACCAGCTTTGGGTCATTGCCGTCCGCGTTTGTTTCGCGTGATTTTGGCTGCGGTAAGCAAATTACAAAACATTTATAAAAAAGGTCAAACTAAACATGAACCTTTTCTTTCTTAATTGCTGTTTTACTTAAATTGTTTGGTTTTTCCCCTTGCATGTTAGGGCATCTTTATGTATTATTTGCTATGTGGTTGTTACTCTTTTATCGCTGTCCGTCCCCGTGCGTTAGCCCTTTAAAGCCGTCCACACACATTCGACTTGCCCAGCGTTTTTTAGGAAACGTGTAGAAGGGATCAAATAATGCGCTTCACTTCAGGAATGGCGGGGCAGACTGCCGAGCCTTTTGACGCGGTTGCTTCGGATGAGTGGCGATGAGTGCAAAAGGGCGCTACAAATCTGCTGTTGTTTTTATTTTTTGGATAATTTTATGAAATTTCGAATATCAATCTCCACTAGCGACCTCCCGCACTCGAAACCTCAGTTAAGCTTCCATTTTGCTGAGCGAAGGTCCGCAGACGACATTATCTCTATTTAAAGTCCTTGAGTATTTTCCGTTTGTCAACCGACCCCGCTGATAATAATGCTCGCTATAAAGACAGAAAGCGTGCAAAGTGTTTTCTTGCACTCGTTGCTTGTTGCTTGTTGCCATGCAAATTTTTCCGCCTAACGTTATCGTGATTTCTTACCCAATATGTATGTATAAAAATTAATGTTTCGATTTTCTCGAAAATTAAAAACGGTTTCGCTGAAAATAGCGCAGTTTGTTCTCATTAGTGCCGGGAAGGTTTAGGGAGTAGTTAGTTGAATTATGCACTCGATCTTATTTATAACTTTGACATTTCAAATCATAGAAAGGTACAATTACTTAATTTTATCAAATTGTCTATTTTTGGCTGCGCTTGCTGCACTGAGTAAGAACTGAATGAACAGAACTGAAATATATAAACAAAAGAATGTTTGTCTGTCCTCGATTTTTTTGGAAATTACTTTACCGGTTTCGCAGAAAATAGCGCAGTTTACTCTTATTAGTGCCAGGAAGGGTTTGAGAGTAGTTTGAATGAAATTAAATGTGTAAAATTGTTGCTATAACGTTTTAAAATTAGTATGAAAAACGTTGAACTCGCCATGTTGTATTGAGGTTAGCCCATAGGTATATCTGGTTAGCCACAGATTACATATTCAAAAGAAGATGGTTTGTCTGGGCGGAATATTTTCACAATGGAAAACACAAGTAGGTACCTACTTAAGAACTTTATTGTTTAGGTATGTTTTGAAAAAATAAATGTTTGGAATGAAATAAAATTTTCAAATGAATACTTTGTTTAAAGATAGTAATATTCTTCACAAGGCATTACTTTCGCTGTCAAATCGATTATGGCACCTAAACGACAATCAAGAATTCACAACTTCATAACTTTATTTTTTTTTAAATCCCGAGCAAGGCCGGGTACACATCAGCTGGTCTCCTATAAATGTAAATTACAAATCATTTTATAGATTACTTCTGATAACATAACATAATGCTTCCCGCATCGATTTACTATTTTTTAAATTTTAAACGCTACTTAATTTTTTACCGAAAAATACGAATTTCGATAAAAATAGATTTTTATCAAAATCACTAGAAATCGACGCGTAAAAATTACTATGCCTTCCGCATCCTGCGTTTTTTTATATGTAGGAAGACATTGTTCTGATTGTTGGTAAAAAAAGCTCCCTCTATCTTTTTCGAGCCCATTGCAACCAAACCCCCTAGCACAAGCACCTCGATAAAAGTTTTATCGATAATATCGGCAAGTTGTCTACGTTCTCGAGCACGACTGTTGATCGCCAAATGAACAATAGCTCTCGCCGCCTAAAATGCTTAATTTAGTTGACATGCACTGTTGTTTGTTCGTTGGCGATTTGAAGTTGTTCTCGTAAACGATGAGTCATAAAACATTTATCAATGTGCTTTTGCTGGTGGGTTGTCACTCCGGTTAATGATGCCAATTATTGGCGACGCTGTTTCACTATTTGTTGGCCTACAATTTGTTTGTCTGTTCTGGGACCTCAATATATTTCAGATAACACACATTTCTTTGATAAACGGAGTGTTTAAATCTGATGCGCCAAGCCGATTTCCACATGTACGAGTACGCCACTTTCCCATACATGCAAATAGCAGTCATAGTCAGTGGAACACCCAGGGGATTTGCTTAGGGTGCTGCAGCACCCTCCCAGCCAAAAAGTCACATTTTGCTAATATTTTAAAGAAATAAATCGGTGATTGGTGAAAAATCTTAAAATTATGGGTAATTATTTATTAACGTCTTTAACATACGAGTACTTCGCCTGAACGGCGTCACATTTAGTACGACTCTCCCCCGCTTGTTTCGCCACCTGTCCAGTGTCAAGGTCACCTGGCACGGCATGTTAACGTGCGACGACTGTACGTTGGCGTATCGACCCCTTGGAATAACAAGGTTCCATCTGACATAGCAATGTCATGCGATAATGTGCTCTAAGGAAAGCAACTTTGATGCTCATTATCGCATAACATTGCCGTGTCAGATGGAACCTTGTTATTCCAAGGGGTCGATGTGCGTAATTTTTTCTTGGGGTTAATAGACTGATGCGTGTTATGCAATGTCACTCAAATGTTCATTTTAAAATTATATTAAAGTAGCGCATGTTTATACAAAAAATTAACTATTAAAATTTCTAAAAAATATCTCCTTAATGTTTTGTCTAGACCCTGATATTCTTTGGTTCCCACAGTCATTGTACAAAGCTACAGAATATTGCAAAACCCAATACAGACCCTTTTCAATCTGTTTTTTTTTTTATGTTTGAAAGGTCAATAATAGATTATTCAGTTAACCACAAATCCAAAGAATTTAAGAAAATCCCACGGGTAGTGTAAAAAGCTATGTTCAATTTGTTTTTTATAACTTATTTTAGTTTGTAAACCTCATTGTAATATTTAATCATTGAAGAAGATAATATTAACACATCCCAAATGAACCACGAAACCGAAAAAACAACAGAAATTAAAAAGATTTCAGTCGCATCTGGGACTCGAACCCAGGACCTCTACCTATCCGGGATAACCGCTTAACCAACTTAGCTAATGAGACCAGTTCAATTTACGCAATTTACACCGATATCATATAAGTCTTGAACTTAAAGTAAGAACAGCGCAGTAGGCTTTAAATCGCGTCCTTGCCGCATGAGGCCCGCGGGCCGCGATTTTGATATGCCGTGATCTACATAATGCATCGGATCTTATCTGTAATCATACGTTGATTTTCTATCCAATCCACGACATTATTATTTATATCACAAACCAAATCACACAAAACAATGACACGTATTTTGGTAACGTCGTAACATCTCATTACTCATTTTATTACAATGTATTTGTACTTTAATCAAACCCCCTACTGCATACCGAGGTCCAGTATCATCGCTCAGGATGGACTATTGGATGTTTAAATATTGGTACATGTTTAGAATGTATAAATAGAATGTTAAAGGAGCACTTTAGGAATACCACTGAATGGAGTTATTTAATCTTTTTTAAAGTTTATTTTTGGCTAAGCGCACTTGAAGTGAAATAACACAAAACTGCGCTATAAAAATGCTTTGTTATTATTATTATTATTATTATTATTATTATTACAATCTGTATTAATATGGTTTGTCATTATGTGCAAGTCTGTTACCTTAGCCACGCTAATTGCCAGCTGCTCAAGAACTGTTTAAAAATTAAATTAATTATTGTAGGTTTTGCGTCATTGAGATCATCGATGATATGATAAAGCCTCGAGGAATGCAGTACTTGTTAACCCTTTGAACCTTAAGGCGTTCATTGTATTAGCAATGAGCTACCCTGAGCGCCTGAGCAATTTTTGAACAAAAAATAATATTTTACTAAAATGCAATTTTGATCAAAAATCATTTGTCAATAAGAAAACTATTTTTTAGTTCATAATAATTGTAAACTTCCAGTAGCAAAATAAAAAAATAGGCCTTTAGGGTATTTTCCTCGCCAAATCAGGCCGGTTTACCGGCCTATAGGGTTCAAAGGGTTAAATATTAATATTCTCGCCTTATTGTTTATCACTGATATCTTACAGCCGTTCTCTCCAACTTTTCGAATGATCAATCTGAGCCTCCGATCAGCCAAGTGTTTTGTTAAGTATTCGCTCTATTTGATTGTCTCCAAACATTTTTTATTTTTGAACTTCCTAAATTGTCTATGAAGGACTGGCCCACTTCTATGGAAAATATAATTGTACCCCCGCACGTTCATAGTCAATAAAATGACATCAAATTAAAAACTTTCGATGTAAAATTAACATAGATGAGTTAATTTTCTATTTATTATGAATATATATTATTTGTCTTAAATATTGTAATACAAACACCAACATTTTATATTTAAAAGCGTATATGTTAAAAATAAAGTGTTAGCTTGACTTTTACTAATGCCGCGAAAACGGAAGTAGACTTTTTTTGACGTTTGTCTTTCGTACGTTCTTTTAATTTTCAATCAATAATTGTCAATAATATCTTCATCGTCGCTGTCTTCATATTCGCTGTCCATACCCGCTATTGGTATTACATTTAAAATATCTTCATTTTCGCTCTCCATATTCAAAATTGTCAATACACAATAGGTACAAAAAATAGTTCGCGAAACGAATGATGTTTGACCATAGATATCTATGACATTTGACGTTTATTCTGTCATTTGAAACTCTGTTGACACTTTTTGTAACTAGTCTTTTACTGAGGAGAACTTTAATCCACAGAAATCGATAACTTAAGAAGATCGCAAGTTTGACTGTGAATTTTGTTGGGAAAGGTGAATTTGTGCATTTGAACAGTGCTGAGGCAAAATTTCGGCTCAGCAGTTGCTCAGTAACGTTGGGAAGAACGGCCGTTAGGGAACGTTTGGGCCCTGGGCCTCGATGGGGCCCGCGCCGGGACATAGTTCAAACAAATGGCAATGACCAGATAAATGTTAATAAAATACGAGTACATTGTAATTTTTTTTTAACACTTAAGATTCAATATCTATTTAAAGTAAATTTTTTGATGATAACTATTATTATCTTCTTCTCTATATATAAAAAATGAATGTTTGTCTGTCTGTACTCGATATCCTCGAAAATTACTGGACCGTTTTCGCTGAAAATAGCACAGTTTGTAATTATTAGTGCCGGGAAGGTTTAGAGAATAGATTGAACGAAATTCAATATGCAAAACTGTTGATATAATTTTTTAAAATTAGTATGAAAAACATTGAACCCGCCATGTTGTATTAAGGTTAGCCCATGTACGACTCTGGTTATCCAATGATTACATATTCAAAAGAAGAAGTTTTTTCTTTTAAATTTAATGTAAATCAAATTTAATAATGTTATTATTAAGTTCTGCAAGTATTTTTAGTTTTTTTTATTATTCTGACAGCTGTTTCGGCTTTTAAGGCCATTTTCGAACTGCGGTTAATCCACATTGTGACACAAACCCAAGTGCTTTAATTTAGTTGCAAAAATTGCGAAGCAAGTGATTTTTGCACTCTATTTTTTGTACTATATGGTTGGACCCATATGGCATTCGTTGCATTATTTTTTTCATGATGCTGGAGTCTCCATCACCAACTAGTTTATTGAATTTCAATCCACGCATTTCCATGCTTCTCGAGAACCCTTCTGCTATAATGTGGGCTTCCATGGCATTAGCACTGTCACGCCAGTTTTTGAAGCACCTGTGCTCAGATGCTTCTATATGTAATTTGTAGCTCTAGCACAAATGCAGCAGTATGAGTTTCTCACTCCCAGAAATAAAACTTTTTTAGTTCGCAGTCCAACAATGCACCCCGCACCAGATGAGGAGCTAAATCCACTTTTATATGACCTCTTTGCCCAAGAGCCACCTGAACCACCGCTACCAAAGGATACCCACCGTCGTCTACGTCACCATTTAAAATGTCCAGCCTTTTTTCTTCTTCACCAGCTGTGATCATTTCTTGTATGGCACATTCTTCAATTGTTAGCGCTAAACATTGTTCTATATTCACGTACGAGTAAGTTGAACGAACCATATTTGGCATATTTAATACACCACAAATTTCATTCCATTGTGAATATCCATTTCCTGTACATACTACTCCTTCGACGACAGCAGTATTTACGGACACTTTCAGTTTCGGATCTTCGGAGTGTACATATTCTATTTCCTTGCACATTTTGCTTCCTTCACAAATTTTAAATCGGAAAATGTGCAGTTGGTGTGTACGTGCTTTATATTTGAAATCTCTGAAAACAAATATTTTATATCGACAATTCTGCGACCTTCGTGAATATGGGTTTCATCAATATGGTTTGGTTCTATCACCAAATCATCGAGCTTGCGTTTTCTTCTATATTTGGAGAAAATAATGCATCCCTGGAAGTTTCATGCGTTTGTGAAGATGTATCTAAGTTTCCAGCAGCAGTATTGATGACATCATGAAAGTGTATCAATTTTATTCAAAATATGCGTGCAATATTTTGCAATCCTTTATATCTTCATATTCCTCTACAATCCCAATCGACTATTTTAACAAGATCTTCAACAAACTACACCCTTAATATTCCATTAGAATATGTTACCCACGTGCAAATAGATTTTAAATACTATGCAATTAAATTATATAAGCACTTGCATACATCCTTAAAACAAACAAGATATAATACATCAATACATTTAATAAAACTTAATATCTCGATCTGGATAAAATCTAAAGGAACAGATTTTTTCCCAAATTTATTTAAATCAAATCAAACAACAAATTTACATTAAATATAAATAATTCATAATTTCTTCAAAATATTAGTATTCACTTTGTGGTGTCATTATTAATAAATGAATTAAAATTTACTTTGTATTCACCACTTTATTAATATACACATATCTACATGTTTCGAAAGCGATGCCTTCTCCATCAGGAATATATAGAATACTAAAAAATAATGATGCCAAGTAAAAAAATAATAATTTCGGTATTGGAGTTAAGGAACACCTAAGGTGTTTAAATAATAACAATTATTCTGAATTTGCAAATCATATTTTAGAAACCAATCATAATCGTAACATAATTGTATTAACCATTTCACAATAATACTATATCGTAAATACGTGAACACCTCAGTACATGTTCTCCTAGAGAGGCGTTTACGATACGCTGATATACGATTATACGAGTACGAGTCTATGACTAATTTACAGTATATTCGAGTACACATATATAATATATAATAATTGCCTATAATATACAAATTGTCTGTAAATAAATAGAGATGAATAAATAAAAAATAAAATAATTTAAAATGTTGAATATATTTTGCGTTCGCAGGTCATTATTAAAATCATTGTAGTGCAGTGATCCGATCTTTTACCATTATAACAGAGAATATTTAATATTTCTATCGGTAAGTAATTTGTCCAATGGACCTAAGCGTCCAGAAGCTGTTTTCCACAGTGGTCGGTAGTAGAACACCACAAAGCAATTTGCATTACCTGTTTATCGCGAATTTAGAATATTATTACCATTACGATTATAATTTTTCTCCAAACCAGTAGTGTCCTAAGTCGACCCCACCTCTGTCGACCGTTGGTGGTGCCGGGCAGTTTCCCAACCAACATTGGAGATTTAATCTCAACGATATAGGAAACGCTAGATTGGGGACAACAGTTCAAGCGCTGTAACTATACTTTGTATCCAACATTCAGCTTCCTCTTCTGAACAGTGGGGCCTCGTGATTCTCGAGTGTGCCAGATATGTAAGATTGAAAAAAAACGAAATTATTGATGTTGTAGTCGAAAACATTAATTTATTTTTATTTTTATGAAATCTGTTTTTTGTAAGAAAATTTTCAGGAATTTTCAGTTTATTTTTAGCGTTGCTCTGTACCGATTTGCTGAAAGATCTTCACTAAAAATAATCGATTATTTAAAAAAAAAAAATCGGCTGCGACAACATCAATAATGTTGATTTTTTCTCGCTTAGCCACTCCTAACACAATATGCGCTATGCCACTCCCGCCTCGAATATGGTATACGAGTACTTTGATAGGGATCGGCAACTACTAACCATATGAAACAATTGTCTAGAATCCAAAAGGGCATTATAAATACCATTTTAAAAGTCCCATAAAGCGAGATGTCCCCGCAGTAGCAGTAAATTAAGTAATTTTTGTTGTAGGTAATCAATTGTATATAATATGTATATTCATGTATATCAGTGTAATACTACCTCGTAATTGAGGGTTTGAAATCGGGGTGGAAGGGGATGAACGTTTATGGAAACCTAACGACAAAATATCACATTTTCAAAAATTGTACTACGTTGTGATAAAAAAAATAGAAACATCTCTCAATTAAGTCAATCGAACCAAAACAAATACCCACATCGCCTTGTTATGTTATCCATTTTGCACGTGTCGTAAATGAAGTAATTAAAGTTCGAGGCCAGATTCAATCGAATTGTTTATCGGGCGAGGGCGTACCTAGTTTGTTATGTCTGTGATTTTATCGAAGACTCGATACGCCGTGCGAGACTCCGGCATGAAACAATTCACTCACTTGCTAATATTATCTTGTCGCATTAATAGCAACTACTACTTGCTTATTAATTATTTAATGAATACTAGTCATTAGAATAATGACCACACCTCGCCCCGACCCATTAAATGTATACTTCCATTCTCCAAGGGTGTGTCAATCTTTTGTGTTTACATATCGATATCACCCTAACCGTGAGTTGGGTTAGGTTAGCACTTGAAATCTTTATTTTATGTTCACGTCCTCCGATGTGGACGGCGTTGTTTAAATGTACTACACGTATTATGCAGTCTACATTGATAATCATGCTGTAACTACTAAATAGCGCGATACAGTTGGCAGCATTTACCCTCAAAGTAGAACAATAAGGAGGCACTCATGTGAAAATTATCATTGCTTTAAACAAATTATGTACATATTATACGTAGAATTTATAAATCGTTATTGAAAAGTGAATAAAAATCTAATCAAAAAACCCCGTTCTGTTTATGCGAAATTTTAACTTAATTTGAGTTACTTTGAGCTCTATTGTTATTGTTCAATGTAAAGATATATGTTATTAATTGCGTACATATGATATATCATAAGATAGGCAAACCGACAACAAGCTATTTATGAATTATACATATTGTTATTATTCCTTGAAGTTTCTAAAAAGGTACATAATTGTATTACTTATGTTTAGTTATGGCTCACTATGAATATAATATGTAATTATATATTGTTGTTTTGACGTAACCTCAAAAATGGGGTTGGGATATTAGAAAGATGGAAAAAATAAGTGAAAGTGCAGCTAGGTTACATTTTTACACCTTGGTGCACTGCAAAAACCATAGTGACAAGTTCCTGACATTTTACAATGCATCCTTCAATTAAAACGTCTCAAATTTTTACATACTAAATCGAGTAGTGAATCCATAAGTGAATCTTCCTAACTGCAAATTCGACGCTCATAAATTTCATGCGTTCTTACAGGCTTTGAAAAATTAAAAAAACTTTAACAATTATTTTAAGGTAACTATGAATATAAACTTTTTTAAATGCTTGTATTTAAGTTAGATTGTCAATATTGATAAAAAATAAAATTAAATTGTACTGGAAGTCCTTATTCTTTGCATTACCGTAATTATTCAAATTTTCCATAATTGATGTACCTAGAAAGGGTGAGATTAAGCATCCGATTTGTTTTGTTAGTTTTGATATTGTCTCTGGTCTAATTTATATTCAGAATCCCATTATTATAAAAATAATCTTGTTCTAATGTAATTTAAGATTTTTTTAAGCTTCACGTTTTGGTTGTTTTGTTAAAATTGTGGGAATGGGAAAAATATGCTAAAAACTAAGTGCAGAGACGCTGCAAGAGTTGCTCCGTTCGGAGGACCGTTTTTGGTATTTTATATTTAAATATAGAATTTGCATCTTAGCTTGATAGCGAATTTATCGTTGGGTTTTCGTGGCCGGGAAATCCGGCATAAAATCGTTCAGAAAGTGATTTAATTAGTTCCTTTATTAGAGGAATGTTTGCGTCTTTGTGTAGTGTTAACCCTGATCCACGAAGGAGCATTCAATATTAGTCGAATGACCTTGTTTTGCAGGGTTTGTAAGAGTTTTGTGTGTTTTTGCTGCGTTTCCCCAAATAGGTGCAGCGTATGAAAATATGGTTCTGATAGTGGTTTTGTATAGGAGTATTTTATTGTCTGGATAATTTTCTATTCTTACCAAGCATGGGGCAGAGAGAGCTATTGGGGTTTTCCCCTAGTGTATTAAACGGTTCGGTGGTAATATGGCGGCAGAAGGGTCCACCTGTTAATTTCAATATTGTTCACTAGAGCAAATATAACATTTCGACTAAGTCCTCCAACCGACATATTAGGTGAATTCTCTCGTTTTAAACAATTTTTTAAAGCTCTGTCTGTATGTGTTGTCTATTAGGCTTTAAAAAAATAATTATTTTATTATTAATGTAATTGAGATTATTGATAAAATATTGCGAATGAGCTCTCTCGCCGTCAACATTTTTTGGTGATTTTTCAAATCATGGTGCAAACAAAACATTAAATATATTTTATTATTGACCGTTGATTAGTTTTAACCTTCGCGTATTAATCGCTTCGAAAATTTTATTTCTTTAACTTTCGTCTTTTCCCCCTTTTAAATGTTACAGTTCTCACCAAATTATACCAATCGCTAGGTACAAAAATCGACATTTGTTTGGTTTTTGCCTTTTCTGTTCTTTGTAACTTTGTTTTTAGGGTACTGACAGATGTATCCTTTTGCGCACTCAAGATAAGAGCGTTTTGGAACGTTTCTAAAAGAAAACTTCAAAACGAAAAAAAAATGCAGCTGGGACCTTCTGCCATAAGACTACCGAATTATAAGTGGATAATTTATATAGCGCCTATTTTGTAAAAATCATCTTAGAGACACTTATTAATAACCGTGTTTGCGCTTAGTCAACTAAAGCCACAAGAGTGATAATATTTGAGTATTTTAAACAATAATTGCATATCACAGTTAATACAAGCATAAGAATATAATACAAATAATTTTAAAAAGTAACTATTAAACGTGGAATTAGGTCGAACAGTGACATCAGAGAGTATACTCGTATAAAGAATAAAAGGTCACGAAGGATATAAAATTAAAATATATGCGTACGTATGAAACGTAGTAAACTTAGGTTAAATTAATATTGATTGAAAATATATGATGGTATAGCCTTCTTGTACTTACCTTCCGTGCAGTTAAATAGATCCGCTACATTTGCGTATCTATTACTAACTTCATGTAATCTAGGTACAAGCGAGTGTTTGTAATGCTCAGTCCTGGCGTTGTTACATTTAAACAGGATTTTGGATAGGTATATGAAATTGAATGAGGTTAATTAAATCCGTGCTGTCAACAATTTACAATTTTTAACATAAACATCAAGTCGTAATAAATGCAACTTTTTGGTTCCGACGTCTTTAGACGGGCGTAGTTAAATAATTATATCTTGACTTGGGCAAATAAGGCCACGAGAGTAATAAAACTTTGATTTTCAAATTATTGGTGTGGAAGGAAAAATTGTCGTCGCAGGTGCCGGACCTCTCGCCGTTTGGTAATATCGTTTCGACCCAAAAAAGTAGATCGCCGGCCTAGAGAAACGGTCTCCTGTCAATGTCGAAAACCTGTCTTGCCTTTTTTTAGCCGTTTATCGTCAGTGTCGTTTATAAATATGTACACATTTAGGAATTTTTCGCGCTGGAAGTGTTTTTATATACCGTAGCAAAGAAATATCGGCTGTCAATAATAATAATGATCTGACATGTATTTTTACCGATTACATTCGATGTGAATACGCGGCATCTGATTTCGATGATGGGCTATAGCTAGAGGTTACCCTTGAACCTTTTGATGTTTTTAAAATAACAAAGTATTATCAAGCCAACGATTTTTTTATCCGCAATCAATGTTCCGCTATGTAAACCTTTATTATTACTGTTCAATAATGCCCTCGGAATGCGAACGATAAAAAAATAATCGATTTGATTTCATAATGTATAATTTTTTATTATTATTATTAGATGATGGTAGGTATTTGATATTATTAAAAATATCAAAAGATATTTGTAATCTATTTCTTGCAATAGAAACTCGACAATAATTACCTTTACAATAATCTCAGTACTGTGAGTAAGTAACTTCCCGCCTTTTGCTTTGTTCTGTTTTTGGTTATTATTTATCAAGATTTTGTATAACTACCTAGCTACATATTTGCTATGGTGACAACAGTTGATCGGTTGATGTCAATAAGCAGGGCAGCCAACATAATGAATTTAGAACCTAAAAGAAACTGCCCAGTATCACGGGGAGAGAACATGCTCGGCAGGATTTTTATTTTTATTTTTAAATTCACTCTCTTAGCATTTATCTATAGGTATAAAAATGAATGTTTGTCTGCCCGTGTGTCCTCGATTTTCTCAAAAATTACTAAACTGTTTTCGTTGAAAATGATACAGTTTGTTCTTATTAGTGCCGGGAAGGTTTAGAGAGTAGTTTGAATGAAATCCAATATCTAAAACTGTTATATAACGTTTTAAAATTAGCACGAAGATATACCACTCTGGTTATCCACAGATTACATATTCAAAAGAAGAAAGTTTGGGTAGAATATTTTCGAAGAGGAATCTCTTCGACTTTCCTTTCCTCCCCCTTAATTCTCTAGCATGGAAATTACCGGATGCTACTGCTACCGACGCTATTTATAGAAAATATACATATGAATAGGTACGTATAACGATATAACAGAGACGCATCAATATTGATGAAACGATCGCTTTCAGTTAAAAAATAGGTATCGTGTTTGTATTTGCTATCAGTTACCCTTTGGATGCCACGCCATTCTAAGCCTTGACACGGTTAATCATTTAGTTCATTTAATGCAATGGTTATTACTTTATAATAAACGTCTTTGAATATTGCGATAATTAATTAAGGCAAGATACTGAAATGGACTTTAAATAATTGGTGGTTGAGAAAACGTATGGTACCTTTTAGAGATAGGCCTTAATAGTTTTATCTCACTCTGATCGGCCTGGTTAAGGAAACCAGACTTATCACAACTGTGACTAATCAATGTTTCATATTCGCCATATTTGTAAAAACTCATTTTGTTGCACCGTCTTGTCATGAGCTTTTGCGAATGTAAACATGTAAAAACTTTTAATATTCCAGTTGTAAAATCTCCTATGGACAAAGTAGTTTTAAGTACAATGCTATTAACCTATTCAATTCCCTACCTGTTCCTAGTGACATCAGAAATACGCAAAACAAAGGTTCCTTTAAAAGTAAGATCATTGATCACCTCCAATAAACCTGTCAGCTTCTAAATTCTTTTATGCCTTTAAATTTGTATAATTTTGAAAAGCATGTTGAAATTGTAATCTATTAATCTATTTGTCATCTAAATGTCCTAGCTGAACAACCACCCCTGTAAATTACCATCCCACACCTAGTGAGATTGCAAATACGTCAGCCGATAACAAATGTTCATTTACGAGTAATATATGTAATAAATCTTAGAAGAATTAGGTCCGTCCTGACTTCTAGAGACGTGCGACGCGTGAGATCGACAAGCGCGAACAAGAATCCAAGCTGTAGTTGAACTTTGACGGAACGATCCAAATATATTATTATAGTCACAATTTTATTGATTTTGCCCCTTTGAGGGCTTAATCATTTATTTGCTAGTTGGGAATTTGCGTTGTCTGTTGTGTAGAATGTCTGGACGAAGCTATTCGCTTTAGCCCCGTTCACACACCGCTCTTCTGGTGTTCGAGGAGTTCCCCACCACTAAATATTTTTTTAGCAGTCAAATGGGCGAAAAATGCGAAATCAATTGTAACCGTGATTATATTTCGGGCCGTGATTATCTTTGCATTCACCTTCAAATATTGCTTGATACTTGCTCGCACTCGTCTACGTCTATTTTTTTGTGTGGGATGGAAACGACACTGCGGGCTGACGATAGTTCTGGTGACCTGGAAAGATTAAAATTCACCATAAATTATTAGACTAGATTATATTCATTAGGTATGTTCCGTTGCGTGGGCTAGTCTGATGAAATCTATAAACCGTAAAATTAATGGAATGCTTGAAATATTTAATCGTATTTAGAAAATAATAAATTACTACAACCTTTTGTAATGCACACGTTTTTCTAAATTATTACGAGCACCTTTCAAATACTTATACCTTTGTTATATAGCTGAATTATTTAGGGAAAAAACTACTGGTGCTTCTATCCATATTATGTTCTTTTCATAAACAAATACGATAATATGTGATACAGTGTCAGGGAACATTTCTCCCTCTTCCTGTGTCAACTGTGGTTAAAGGGTGCATAAATGTGAAGATAATCTTCTCTACCCAGTGAGCGGGCTGCCTATTGCTACTGTAGGGCTTTTATTTATTACTGTACCTATTAATCTGTTCTGGTGTATATGAAGTTCTAGTAGCCATGCTATGTAGGTATAAAGGCAGAAAAGCAGTGCCTACCCTAATTAAAACTATCATAAAAAGAAATCAAAAGATCGTTTGTCAAAATGAATTTTTTCATGAATTTGATAAGGAACTTATACGCTCATTTATTCAGTGGAAGATGATAATAAAGTGGCCATTTTAAAATATTCAATGCAAACTACACACAGCCTACCTTTGGTCATAAAGCAATGCACGCCACTGGTAGGTAGATTTAATAGTAATAATAATATTATGCCATATTAATATTTTTTTTTCATTATGGTATTTAAGAACTATTTTTATAAATCATGATTTTTTTAAGTTTACCAACATTTTTTTTTACTTGAACCGTTTCACCCTTTAAAAGCATTATGTAAACATTTTTTTTTGTCATAACCAAAAAGTTGTTATTAAAAAAAATGTAATTTACGTATAATTTACGTATATTTACGAGAAAGCATGAATGTTTCCATCACAAAATGACAATTGATAATTTAAAAGCAAAACCAGTTTTACAGACTGCTTTTCGAATCGATATCTTTTCTCTTATCTGTATTTTGCTCTACTTCAGTGTGTTTATTTACCCCAGTTAGGGGCTCATAGTGCACCGTGTCGCCTGGCCACGTGACTGTTGTGGTGCCGTCAATTTCTGTCGCCAATGGCACTATTGTAATACTAATTAAATTATGGCATATACTCGTAGACATTATAAACCCTTCCACTTGAAACATTATCAACTTCATTTTTTTTATCTGTCTAACGTTTTATATACCCACAATAGGCGTTTATTCTTGCTTTGTTATTTTTCAGATATCCTTGAATTTAATCTTCGTTATTTTACACACTTTTAGGGGCTCTACATGGAAATAAATATATTTTTATAATATTTCGATGTCTTCTCGGCTTGAAGTATATTTTACTTATTATATATATCCATCTACCTTCAAGGTTTTACTATTTACCTCATTCTTTTAATATTCAATTAGTTACCTTATTTTTCTATCTTCTTCTTCTATCTATCTTCTTTTCTATTATATAAAGAATAATGTCCCTGTCGGGCGTGTCTGTTTTTTATTGTATACAAATTAACAGTTTTATTCCGAGCTTGGTGAGATTTTGCACACTTGACTTTCGAAACAAGAGGAAGGTCACTGTCTACATGAGATTTCGAAAAACCACACCCTTTCTCACCCCTTTTCCCACCCCCCTTTTCTACTCCTTAAAACAGAATTTTGTAACTTGTTGATCGCACACTTGACGTTCAAAATAAAAGGAAAACTAGTAAGTGAAGGGTATCACAATCACTTCACAACCTCAAAACTTGGCTTTAAATCATACATAACCTGGGTAGC
Organism: Halesus radiatus; assembly: GCA_022606495.2. Taxonomy (NCBI): domain Eukaryota; kingdom Metazoa; phylum Arthropoda; class Insecta; order Trichoptera; family Limnephilidae; genus Halesus; species Halesus radiatus. The sequence continues at coordinate 1,810 of JAHDVE020004810.1, read as the reverse complement.
GTCGGGTACTTCAGTTAGTATATATATTACAATATTGTATTGTACAGGATCTTATTTTTTCCTTTGTTATTTACTCATCTTCTTAACTTCTATATTTCTATCCTTTGTCGTTTTACACGCTCATACGGATTCTGTATTGCTTAGACATTTCTCGTATTATATTTTATGTCTTATACTTTAAGATACCTATACGTAGTATTTTTTTATTTTTATATATTTAAATATATTTTTTATGATGTTCTACAAAAGTCGAAAAAAAAAGTGACCTAACTGGGGTTACACAAGGTCGCATTGTACATGGTTTTGTGTATATATTATAAATTAGGTGAAGTTTTTTTTTAGTTTTAAAATTATAAAGCAATAAATTAATTAAAATTCTTAAATCTAGAAGATAACATACCACGAGGGTTAATCTCTGTTCGGTTGCACACATCATATCTGCGGGTATATTCTTCTTTCCTGTGTCTATAATCCATACCTTAATACTTGTCTCGAAGTCAATAAATGATTCAAACAAATAAATAATCTTGTCTGGCGGGGAGTGTATTGGTAAAATAAGGTTCTTATCTTCATATCCACACTTAATATATTCACTGCAGTCTAGTATCCACGAAGGAGCATGACGCGCATGCGTAGAATTGTTAAACTTCACCGACACTTCATTTTGTTGTTATGACTATAATTCACTGCAGTCTAGTATCCACGAAGGAGCGTGACGCGCATGCGTAGAATTGTTAAACTTCACCGACACTTCATTTTGTTGTTATGACTATAATTCACTGCAGTCTAGTATCCACGAAGGAGCGTGACGCGCATGCGTAGAATTGTTAAACTTCACCGACACTTCATTTTGTTGTTATGACTATAATTCACTGCAGTCTAGTATCCACGAAGGAGCGTGACGCGCATGCGTATAATTGTTAAACTTCACCGACACTTCATTTTGTTGTTATGACTATAATTATGGGATACGTTATGACTATGGATTAAACCTATAATAATAACATCAAAGTCTTTTTTGCTTTTGGATAAAGAGGATTTGAGTGCCCGAACAAGAGGTTGTTTTTTTTGTTTTAGTTCTTAAATCGATAAGTTGGCTGCCTTTTGACGAAACTCGGTATTTTTCGGTTGTGTGTGGATTTCTATAATCTATTAAATACCCGGGAGTAACCTTAAGCTCTAAATTAACGTAGACAAAAAACACATCGTTGAAAAATTAAAATCAGCAAATAAATCAATAGCCGCACTCCCCCATATGCTAGGTAGGAATAGTCGATTATCATCAGACAATAAAATACTCGTCTACAAGATGACCGTAAGGACGGGCTTTACGCAGCTCGCAATCACATTAACAAACTACAAACGCTGCAAAAAACGTCATTCCACTGGCGTTGGATGCACTTACATGAATCAGGGTTTCCACTCTATATAAATAAACAAACACTACTATGATAAAGGGACTAATTGTGACCCAATCGATCAAATTCTATGCCTGCCTAGCCGGATATGAAAATCCCATAATAAATTCTTTTGCTACATACAGCGAGAATGACACTTAAGTTAATCCTCCGCAAGGAGTGAAATCCTGTAGTAACATCACAGTTAAGTTACATTTCAACACAGCATTAAAAAAAATCAAAGTAAAGTATCATTAGATTATTCCATTCGGTAAAGAAATTGTTTTCGGAACTCTGTACATACGAGTAGATGATATCCGAGTCCAAGTTTCGGATTCGGTAGCCGCGAATCTAACAAGTTCTTACGCATTGAAATATTATGTTTAATTGATTTTTTGAATTTTCGTTCTAGA
>JAHDVE020004809.1:0-117659 GCA_022606495.2 Halesus radiatus | reverse complement strand
GATGTAGAAGTTCTACTTTTTGCTGATGATATTAAACTATACAAAGAAATATCCAATATTAGCGACTGCATAATCTTACAGTTAAACATCGATAAATTACATAACTGGTGTATCGCTAATAACTTATTTCTCAACGTTGATAAATCCAAGACACTGACATTTTGTCGAATCAAAACTCCGTTATCATTTAACTACGCTATAGATAACAAAATCTTGGAAAAAGTCAACGGAATTAGTGATCTCGGAGTTTTGTTTGATACACAATTAAATTTTGTAAATCACATACAACAAATAATTAATAAAGGTATGAAGACATTGGGATTTATAATTAGAATTGTAAAAGACTTTGATTAGCTGGAAGTTATAAAAATCGTATATTTGTCATTAGTGCGCAGCATATTAGAATACAATTCAATAGTGTGGTCCCCATACTACATCATTCATATAAAAAATATTGAACGCGTGCAGCGCAAATTTTTACGTTTTATTAACTTCAAACTACACATACCAATACAACACATAAATTATACATTCTTGCTAAATACACTCAAAATACATACTTTAGAAAACAGAAGAAAAATAACAGACTTAACTTTTTTATTTAAAATTATTTATTCCTTATTAGACTGTTGTGAACTCCTGAAACTAATCAATTTCAATGTACCTCATCGACAAACTCAGCAAAATATGTTATTCTGTAATAATAATTCTGGGACAAACTACCAAATGCATGCACCCATTTCTCGTCTACATATACTTGGAAATAAATTCACCTCTGCTATAGATATATTTAACATAAGTTTAGACATGTTTAAAAGATACCTGACCGATATTTTTATGTTGCAACAATTATAAGAGCATCGTATAAGAGCTATTGTTTAATTATTATTTTTATATATATATTATCTTTATACTCATCTACAATCCAAAAAATTGTTCCTCTTTTTTTCTTTCCGTGTATCATATACCAGATTATGTATTATGCAATTCCATACATTTTTACATCATCCGAAATATAAAAACACAATGATTTTTTTCACAATGTCATGCACTCATATTATAAGAGTATTATATTATGCACTTGTGTATTATGTATCATGTAGATCAGGCTATTAATATTTTTATTAAAAAAAAAAAAAATAGTATACAAATTAAAAACCTTTCCCTTTGTAACTTCTCTGTGGCATGCACTTATACATTATTATACCTTCATATATATTATAAATATGTTACACTTATATACCAACTATATATCATGTTATTTCTTTTTTAAGTTCTGTACACATATTCATTTTATTGTTAAAATATGTAAAAGCCTTTTGGGGCGTTAATGAATGAATAAATAAATAAATAAAGGCTGAAAAGCTGTGCCCACCCTAGAAAATCAAAACAAATAAAAAATATTCGTTTTCCGGAAAAAAAAATCTTTGTATCATAATTGTTTTACCCAAAAAGATTTCTTTGTCATTTTCAACCAGTAACAACTGAGACGACTTAAAATTAAGAAAATCGTAATTTTTTATTGACTCTTGATCACAGAAAAATACACGCCACTGTATATATTTATATTATTGTAAATTTACATGTTTCAGGAATAGCTAAAATTTAAGACTTCTTTTGTGTAAGCTTACGGAGATAAAGAAGAAAAAAGTTAGGTAACGTAAGTCGTCATCTTGGGTTCGGGAAGGTTAAGCATACGGTATATCCTTTTTACGTTCTACATTCCAGGTAGTGTTATATAATTCATGCTTACCTACATCTTGGGGTCAGTCTGATCAAAAATTAAATTGAACTTGGTTCCTTATTCCTTACAGGATCTTGTTCGAATAGCTCTGAATACTTTGGCTTTTTGCAGTTTTACGACTGGAATAAGAATAAAATATGAGGATGAAGTCAATGTACTGCATAATTTAAACCCGAAGTGGGTGAAGGGAGGGGAGAAAGGGAATTTTAATATTTAGTTCAACAACCATATTATTTTTACTGCCCACTACTTTTACTACCCGGCTTCACCCGATGTTTTTATTGAATAGCATGGAACCAACATTTCTTATTAAAAGATTTAATGTTATAAATGTTTTATTTTATATTTATTTCATTTTTTTATATAATTTTTTTTTAGTTAAAAAAATATGAACTTTACCGGGACCCCGTTCTAAGGTCACATTGTAGATGGTTTTGTATGTGATTTATAAATTAGGTTAGGTTAGGTTTAGTTTTTTGTAAGTATGTTCATAGGATACATGGATAGTTTAAAGATCCATAGCTCATGATGGAAAAAAAATTGATAGCTGAAAATATTTGTGTAGAACAACTCATACCAGATAAAAAAACGCTGTGAAATTTCATTAAGCCAGGGGTTTACAGTTGGAATTATTTTGAATTATATTATAGAAAAATCACTTAATCATACATTTTTTAAAAATTCAACAATGAATACAAAATCAAAGAACTTAAAGGCAAATCATTTTAAAAAGGACACATTTAAATGTATTTGTGCATACCGAAACTGGTTCAAAGCGGTAAGAACTAGTTTGGAACAACCCTACGCAGTTTCCTTTTATTTAGCAATAGTCCCACGATACAGTACACCCCTATACAAGCAGCAATCTGTTAAAAAGAATTACCTAGAGATATACATTCATCCAGCCTCTTAATGCATAATTAATCCAACTTCTTGTGTTTTTTCGACAAAAAAATTATATGTAGGTATGCGATTACAATATTTTTTCTAAATTAACACGCGGAAATCATCAGTATTTTTTTATTTTATTATATATTTATTTCTTGCTAAAGCAATCCCGATGAGTTTCAAAACTCATTTTAGGACGGGAGGAATTTACAATACATAAGTAGGAGATAGTACATACAATTTTACATTGACAGCAAAATATCAAAAATAGAAGTTTCACATACAGACAGAAATAATTTTATAAGGCCAAGTTAAATAGAACAACACACAAGAGAAAACATATAAGGGAACAACAAAATATACAAATATGGATTTACTGATTTTCATTTTTAAAAATCCTTAAAAAGTATTCCTTTATACCATCATTTTGGGATTTTTTATTTTTCTGGATGGTTTTGTACATATCTGGAAGCGAATTATAAAGTGTGTAGGCAATGTAGTTTAAAGATTTTATTCCATATTTTGTAGTGTGTGTTTGAGGAATGCGGATTTTATTGTTATTTCGAGTATTGTGGTTGTGGATGTCTTGATTGTAAAGTGGCTTGACGTTAGTGTGAGTTGATTGTTGAGTAATTTGTAGGATGGTGCTGGTGATTTCATACTTAGGAAGGATCGTGATTGGAAGGATACCGGAAACTGAGTAGATGTCCCTGACATGAGTGTCCCATGGAAGTCCAAAAACATTTCTGAGGGCTCGGTTTAATTTAAATTGTTAAATTTAATTTAAATTGTTTAAATACAATTATGTAAGTGGGGTAAAAAAAAATAATCTAATTTATTTCAAAATATTATGTTGATAGTATGTTATATAACTCGATCACGTATAATGGAACAGTAATATCAATTACACGCTAATACTTCAACCCAACGTTTGAAATTTCACAAAAAATAACAATATCGCTTTGTGCATTTAAATGTACAATATTATTTTGTTAAATTCACCGATTTCCACATTTCCACGGAGTTGCTTGATTCGAATCCAGCCCTAATCCGCTTTTCATTAACCCCATAAAACTTCACCAGACGCCGCTCAGTACCGGAGTCTGGAAGTTTTCGTTTTTAAATGCTTATTGACAAAATTCCCCGTAAGCTTCGGGGTAAACTTTTGACATGAGCTTTCTACTCGACCACTTTGAAAGCTCGTTGAACACCGTACACCGCCGCCGTGGAACGCCAACCATTTAATTATTTTATTTATTTAACGCCATCAAATACTTTTACGTACAAATTATTTATTTATGATGCCACGAATACACGATCACCCAACCTCCCAACACGAACGATTGGGCGATTGTGTGGAGGGGTAGTTCGTATACGTCGGGCTTACGTTGGCTCAAGTTCGGCGAGTTGGACCGAGATCGCTCCGGTGGCGAACTTGTTGGCCCAACCTTCAAACCTTCGTTGGCCGAACTCGCACGAACCATCCTCCATACAATGGCCGTTCAGTATGAGTTCGGCAGGCGATCCCGACGGACGTGCTGCGCGAAGAATAAAATATGACTGAACTATGTTTATATTACTAAAAAAGGCTCAAATATCCATCTAACCCCAAAATAAATACCCAAATATGCATTACGTATATTATGCAAATAATAATAATAATTGAATAATTTGTATAGCCCTGTTTTTCATGAAAAATCACCTCAATGGCGAAATTCATGTAATCCGATGTATAATCGGGGCTAGTTGTAATATTTTTTTGGGCTGCAATCTGACTCAGACTATGCATAAAAATAAAATGCACAGCTAAAACAGGCACAGCAGCTATTGACAAGCGGTGGGCGATATAACATTGAAATTTATCATAACATTTTGTATATCAAAAATATGTATCAGTAATTTGTTTATTGTGAAGCTCAAGAAACAAAGGATGGGTGATTTAATGATTCTCAATAATGATTATTTCATGTATAACTATTATTAATTTTGCAGTTCCATGAGTACCTAACGAGAAATGATTTGTGTAAATAATATTATAAATTTTGGTAGATTTTCTATGAATATCGGTAGATCGATAGATTTCAGGTAAAATGGCATCACTAGTTTGGAGTTCGTAGTTGGAACGTTGGCTTATCGTGTGGTTGCCCGATTTATAGTCCCTATACGCTCACCCAACGTCCCAACTCCGAAACGAGTTCGGGTTTGGATGTTGGGCGATTATATGGTCGTAGCATAAGGTATATAAGTACGGGTACGTATTATACAAACGAATAATTTGAAATAAAAAAAGAGCAATTCCGGCGAAAAACAATATTCAGATGGGAACAACAAAAGTCACGTCGCTTAACTATCGTAGTTGCGGGGTTAAAATATTTTAATTAACACAGTAAAAAAATGATTTGGGGATCATAAAACAATGCGGATATCTACTGTAATGTTACTATTTATAATCGTTTTTGTGAAACCTGGCGAGATGACTAAGATAATATGGTAAGTGTGACCTAGTCTTATTCGAGTTATGGAGGAAATATATTTTTGTGGCATGCAAGTGTATTTATGAAAACAGGGCTTGACAGGAATAAAAGGTTGTATTAATGAGTACTGATGACCTTTTATTAGAGAAGTTATTTTCTATTCAGAGGACCATTGGAGTTTGTATTTACTTTTTAGAATAGAGAAATAGTCTCTAACTGGAACAGGAATATCACTTAACGGACCGTGAACAGTCGCTTCTTGAGCAAAGGAATCCGCCATTTCGTTTCCTGTAATACCTAGGTGTCCAGGTCAGGATCACTAACGCATGTGATAGCGACATGGAATGCAGGAGTTCTCTGATAGAGCAGATTACGGAATCGCTATTTGAATTGAGTGGGGATGAACTGATTTTTTGTAGCGAGCTATGCAAATCTGAAAGAATGAGGGTGTTTTTAATATTGTGCGATTTGACGTGATGCAGTGCTTCTATGATAGCTATGCATTCAGTCGATAAAATATAGCATTAATTTTGAAGTTTGTGTGGGAGACTCATTTTCCTGTGTGGAACATACACACTGGACCAGTAATGGGAATCTTGACTGAGTTTTTAATCATCTGTGAATATTTTTATATGGTTTGGTCAGTTTTTTTAATAATTTTGTTATATTTTACATTACTTGATTGAGCTGAATTGTTTATATATTTTTTGCTTATTCCTATAAACTGGTGAACCTTGGGATAGAAAGTAAGGCTTTCACGGGGATTCGAGCATAAGGGAAGAGATTCATTATGATAGATGTCGGTAGGTATATCCAGGAAAGCGTTATAGCAGTCATAGAGAAGGGTGGGGGGGGGATATTTTATCCAGAATGGATTTGAAATAACATCATACTTTAAAGATTTAATGATCAATTGTTAAAATGTTACTTAATATATATTACCAACGCAACGATGCACGTGTTTTTTGGTACATGTTATTCATGCAAAATGATCAAAAAATCATCTCATCAAAATGCCAATGACGTCATTTATCAAGTCAAGCATTTTCTTAAGACTCAATTACTGGAACTCTTAACGCTTCAAATCGAGTCTATTTTGACGAGGTAAAAAATAATAATATAAATTTTATTCTGATATCACAAGGCTTTTAAAAATACCGACAAATCATTCCTCATATTTCACTGTATTTACAAGATTACGTTATTATTAATTAAATCTACCGAGTTTTTTGGTATAGAATTTATTCACGTAGCAACTATTTTTATTAAGCAAACTCATTTATATTTTGAGCTATGGCGCTTCACAATATCTATATAACTATGAAAATTAAATAGATCACCATGAAATGGTGTAAAGAATGCGCACAATGCGTGTTTTTAAACATTGCAAACACAAAAACGATTTTAAAAATCATAACAGTGTATTTTTATGTCACTAAACTATAATTTTTTATAAAGGACCTTATTGTTACATCTACGATTTATTTGATTTTTCCCTGAAGCAAAGAAGTATGTCAACCTATAATATTATATAAATTCTGAGGAAAACAGCAGAATGTCCCAAAAAACTACAAATAGTGAGAATTTAAGGGATGTACTAAAACGGTTAGAAAAAGTAGTAAAAAAACAGCATTTATTCAATTACAAAAAATATTTAAAACCCTCACCGGGAATACGCAAGATTTATTGAACATTCAAATTGATCTTCTGGGAAATGACAAAATATGAGTTAGTGCCATCTTCCCTCGTCGATGTGTTCATATGCGGCCATTTCATTACTCGAACCACTTACATTGTTCGAAAAAAAAAAGTTTGACATTATCAATATTTTTCAAAGAATGTTACTCGCGTTCCATAAAATGTTGTCGACTGCTGCAGCACACACACAACACGGCGTGAGGCGGAAGTTTTGATTTAGTTTTTCATGAAGTGGCGGAAAGTACAACTAATGTAAGAAAAGCTTACCTTCGAGTTTCCCTGATTTTTTAAAATGATAAAATCACCCCCTGGACGTCAGAAATCGAAAAACCTTTTTGCAATCCATCTACACTCAACCAAATAAAGTCTTGAGGTGACTTCACTTGAATTGAAGTTTAATAATGTGATTTTCAGTCGATAAAAATAATTCAATGCCTGTCAATAGTTTGATGATTGTATGGGTTGATTTTCTGGAAGTTCGTATTCCTTTATTTTTCTAAAAAAAAAATTTGTATGAAACGAAAATGGAAAGCGTTGGTTAATATTTAAGTATTATTTGAAAGGGATGATGATGAGGTTGATCGGCAGATGGGAATGAACAAACGTTCAAATATTATCTATGAGTACTTTCCATTTTTAGTGCAGTGCCGATGTGCAAACCACCCTTTATCGATCGTAGCTTGCACATCTACGACATATGGTCTTGCGAGTATCATACTAAATTTAAGCAAGTACGGTCACGAGGAATGCTAGACAGCGAGTATAAAAACTTCATTTTTCGGGCATCTTTACCATACAAAACCGTTATATTAACCAATACTCCAAAACTACAATGAAACCGCTTTATTTTTTTTTTGTTTTTGGAGTTGTTTTTTGTTATTTTGTAAATTTATTTTTAACACATTTTTTGTAAATTAACTCCACACAGGAGGCCCTGAGGGAAGTAATTTCCCTCAAGGCCTATATCGTCTTTGCGGATGCTGTATAGAGGGTCTTTTAGAGGATAGGAAGGAGCAAACTTGGGTCTTGAAGAGACCCGTTTTGTGTAGGATGGAGGAAACACATTTCACAGCCCAGCTGTTGAATGCGAGAATCAGTCATAGAAGTAACCCGTTCTTATGTGACAAATGTTGGGCGCTCAATGATGCTAGTTCCTCAGAGCATATTCCATTAAAGTACCGGTAGAACAAGGACAGTATTCCCACCTGACGTCTGTGCTCCAAAGATTGCAATCCGTTTGTTAAGGTAGGCGAATCTCTCAAACGGACCGCCCGCTTCTGCACAGAGTCAAGGGTTTTTTTCAAATATTTTTGGGTTCCCGACCAAGGGTGGCTGCAAAATTCTACAATGGGGCGCACTTGAAATTTGTACAGGGTTTTGTATAATTTTTTAAATGCTTGTTGAGGTACTTTAAAGTACCAAATGATTTAAATATCACCTATTTATTTATGAAACAAAGTGTTTGCGTTGAATTATTTTGGCGGATTTCGCAGTATACACAACACATACCCTAGAATGAAACCGTATTATCATAATATTTATTTGTAATTCTACGCAGTTAAAATGGCAACAAGGTAAAAGTCCAGTTTCAATTTACTAAACGACTAAACTTAAACTTGTCACCGATAATCACCTGTAATTCATAAAATTCTTAGCACGCCCAATACAAAGAACTCAAAAGAACAAATTAAATAAGATATATACTTGAAGAATTTCTATTACCAACTTCCAGAGGGGAAAACTTTCCAGTGATATTCGGTGACATATCAATTTCAACAGCGACTGTAGAACATATCGAGTGATTGTTTGTAACAACTGTTGTTGACGTTTGATAGATAAAGATTGCTAAGAAATATGATAAGGGGAAACTTAATTGGTTTTTCAAACACCGAAGAGGGATACTGTTATTGAATGGATTGTTATATAATATTGCAAGATAAAACTACTTCTTCTATCTTGATAAGGATCGTGGAAAAATGACCACACTTTTCATAGTTTTTGAGACTTGGAAAATGGAATTATAATGTCGTGAAAAGACAAAATTTTCATTAAGCCTAAATTGTGTTTAAAATAGTGTAAGTTGGTCTCTACTATAAATATCGACCCGTTTAACTGCTAGCCGAGCGTCTATCCTACCGTGCTATCTTACAAAGGTATAAATATCGCAATTAGTATACATGAAATCCATATTTCGGCCTCAACTTTTTTCACGGCATCCCCGATGAATATTGTAATAATCTGAATGTTATTAATTGTAATCGTGCTTAATTCGTTGTAGACAAATAATTTTTTTTTTCTGTTCACCGAAAATAATTGTGATAAATGAATGCATTTTAATAGTTGATTTTCTGAGAAATATATTCTTTTTAAATTATAGAATTCAAAAATTCAAAAAATGAGTATCAGATAACCTACATATGATTTCAATCCTTTCTTGCTCATATACATACATACATATACTTTTTAAATAGGCTTTTAGGATTATATCAACATTTAAAGCCTCCCTGCTCGCACATTGTCCAAAATGCTTAGAAAAAAAAAATTATTATAATAGCAATTCAGTCTGAAAGCGCTATAATCCAAGCCACTAGGGGCGCTAGTGTAGCATGTTGTCGGTATTTTGACAAAGCGATGCATGCAATCAAATATTATAGACGTCGGACTGTATTAGCTGACATAACAAAAAAATATTTCACGGAAAATCCATTAAAATGTATGAAAAAACCAATTTGTACAACTCGGACCGCTAGAGGGCGCTAGTGTATCATGTTCCCATCAAATGTCAGGAACTGGAGATATTATCATTTAAGAGAATTTGGTTACGGTAACGTAAAAATATTAAAACACTTCATATCATATCACAGGAAAAAACACGTTGCAAAAGTCAGTTTTGTTGTCTGTCTGCCTTGGAATAGAGTTAGGGTTGCAAATTCTGCAAACTCAGCAGTCGGCAAATTCTGGGTTTGCACCGTGCATGCTCCGTGCTCCCATACTTACATCTCGCACATCCCGACCAGGCGAGAGTGATGCTGCGGAGGTAGAGGCTCCTCATTCATTAGGCAGCAGCTGATCATGCAGATTACCCTGTAACTTTGCAGCGTGTAATGCGGAGTATAGAAACAGCGTACCGAGTATTTTGTATCATATTTTGTGCGAAGTTTGATGGGTAATGCGCGTGATGAGTTTTTAACTCATTTTGCGAAACTTTCATATTTCGCTAATTTCTAACTACGTGGGTGTGAAAAAGAATTATTTTAATATCATCATTACTATTTCGTAAGAGTAAAATAATGAACATTCATTATTGTTTTCAGCTTCCAGTGAAGTTTTGGCTTTGTAAGCCATTTTTAACAATTATTGGCATAATCCTCTCTCAATGCTCTCTGCTACAAATAACTTAATAATCCAATGGTAATGAGTAGGTATTGTTGTGTAAATTAGTAGACTACTTCAACATTTAAAAAGATAAAAAATGTTAAGTAAATATAATATTTACTAAAAAGCCGTTTATTTTGTGTTTTTGTTTTGTTTGTTCTATAGATTATATTTTAATATGCCCTTCTTCACTTTTCTTTAGCGGAATTAGTCTTTTGTAATTTATCCTAAAATTACACGACCTTACCTTTATCATATTTTGTAAGTACTTATATATTCTCTCCCGATTCTTATATTTACTATTTTATTCGTGTTCTGATTTGAATCATCACTGTATTTTTAAATTTTTCTAATTTTTCATTTAATCGTTTTTTTTTTAAATATATATTGTGCATGATATTTAAATGTGAACGTATTTAAACGGCGTAATTCAGAGATTCTTAACGTAGGCGATATCGCTCAACAAGGGGCGTTGAAGAAATCCAAGGAAGGCGATGGTGATCTCAAGGGTAAATGAGGTTCGGCGAAGGGATACAAGAGGAAGAGAAGGGCTGAAATAGGTGCGAGTGCAAAAAAACATTTTTAATATTTTTTCCTCATAAACTCAAATTTGTCGTGGGTACATCGTTGATAGAATCATGCAACGAAACTGTTCAATTATTGCCCTTGAGGTGATTTTTTATAAAAACGGCGCTATACATGTCATCGAAGTATTATTATTATTAATTATATAAATTGAAAATACACTTTGTATATACCACTTTACTTAAAATATATAAATATTTCTACATGTTTCGAATGCAATGCTATCATCTTCAGGAATAAAATATTTTATTATATTTTATTATTTTAATATTTTATTCCTGAAGATGATAGCATTGCTATCGAAACATGTAGAAATATTTATATATTTTAAGTAAAGTGGTATATACAAAGTGTATTTTCAATTTATATAATTAATAATGATGCCACAAAGTTACCAAGCATTTGAAGAAATAATAATTATTATTATTGATTGATAAATGGATGAAGAGATTTTTTTCATTTCCTTTACGGTTTTATAACACTACATAATGTACTACATAACGTGATATGTAAAATATGCATTTAAATATTTATTAAGAGCAAAAAGCTATCATAACGGAGAACAGGGGTGATGAAGATTGTTTCAGGGTAAGGAGTTGATCGTCGAAATCAGAGTTATTATCTCCCAGTCACAGTGATTTAGGTATTAAGAAATAAAATTTTACTTGCGCATGCCGGGATTTGAATCCGCCTCCTCTACGGCATATGTACAATTTTTGGGGTATCAGGGGTTGGTAACTATGATTTAATATAAATTTTATTAATCAGTATTACCATATCCCGATTATACATACTGTGTAACCAAAAGATTACCGCATGAAAGGAATTATTTTGTAATACGAAGATTTATTTAAATGTGTAAATTGGATAACAATGGATAATGAAAAGTTTTCTTTGAATAACAATAATGACTATCTATTATCTCAGGGGTGTCAAATCTCGAAGAAGAATTGGTAAATAATTAATCTATAACTCAGAGCGGGCTGAACAATAATCATCAAGGTAGTTTTACATCTACATTTATAAAAGAAACCTTATTTTGAAATGTCGTGATTACAAAAGAAAGATTTTCTTAATAATTATCTGGGCCCCAAGTCATATCAGAATGACAAATTAAAATAATATTTAAGAAAGCGATAGCCGTGAATTCTATATAGTAAGGTGAAATTCTCCTTGCTGAACCTACATGGCCGCCTCGAATTAGTTGTTGTGGTGTGTGGAACAGCCTTTTTTGGTGCTGCCGAACGAAGACTTAATATCTTGTTGGAAGCTACTGGAACGATTCCTCTTGCGTAGAGATGATGTTGTCATCTGTAATGTCCAATCCTTACAACTGCAGGGTTTAATATTATAACTTTATTTGCTTATCTGGTTTTAAAAACTATTAAATATGGGTTTCATTGTGTTTTTATTAGGGTGATTTTATAATGCATTTACATATTGATAGATTGCCGAAATTGAAATTGAATTTATTGTGAGTTTACTATTAGGTTTTCTATCTCAGTTGCTATATTGTGTTTCATGGCTGAATTTCAAAGTATTTAGTTATTAAGGCATATTTACAATGGTTTTAATGATTTATTTACTATGCACGAGAAAAAACCTTAACTATATTGTTATAACAAAATGATAGTCAAAAACAAAATTAATGACGCATTGCTTATATTTTCTTCATTAAAGTAAAATTACTTTGTTGTGTCATGTTTAATTTTAATGTTTATATTTTAGCTGCCATTGTTACTTAATAGCCGCGCATGATTACAGTAGCATCGGGTAAACAGACGAAACTAACTTACGATACTCAAGACAAGATATATCCATGCCCAAGTCTAGCTACTACTCGCGGATTAATAAGTCACTACCCTCCTAGACTGTTTCTGTTATAATTTGTCACTTGGCTCAATTTGCACCCTGTCGCCCGTAATTGAAATTCCGCAACAAATAAAATATAAAAAAAGTAATAAGTGAAATTACAGGGTAGCATCCCCTCTGGAAAATATCCACAAAATAAAATAAAAACCCCGATCTCCTTTGCAGAAACACGAAAAGAAAAACGTCAGGTTTAATTAAAAGTCTTAAGTTGAAACGGCATCTCTTCCGATTTTAAATTTCCTCTCTGGGAAGTACTAGGGGAAAAGCAAGTGCAGTACCTAAGTGTCAGTTTCAGTTACAAAGATATAAAACAAAACCAAGAGATTTATTATTGTGATATATGGTGCCGTTTCAAACCTCTGAAGGAAAATGATAAACTATTATTTCACAACTGATACAAAGGATTCTAATTAAATAAGTATATCTTTTATAAATGCTTATAAGCATGTATTAATAGTGGTGGGCGAAGCGGCTCGATGATCCGGATCACTCACTACAGGTTCGCTGATCCAGCTCGATTGAACGACGGTTCGCGTCTCCCCTCTCCCTCGCTCCCTTGGCCCTCCTAATGACGTCCTTAAGACGCTCTTACACGATATTTTTTTCGTCCAGTTTTCATGTGGATTGTCTTTACAGAGAGCTCATTTAGTGATCCGGCTCACTAAACCGAGCCGCTTCGCCCACCGCTAAATTGTATTATTCTATTACATGTAAGCATACCTCTGTCTCACTGTTACATTGTTTTGTTTAATGTTTTATCTCCCTCTTATTATATTTTGTATATCTCACCTATAGATTTCCTCACTTTATTTTTTTTTTCTTTTTAAATTTTACCCTGACATAGCTTGGGATAAGCGAAGTCAGTCGGTGATGATTTATGAATAAATTAGTGGTTTAATATAACGTGTTTGTTTTATTTAATAAAAATAAAAATTGCAATTTTTTTTTCTGTGCAAAGGGTGATATGGGCAACTTTTTTTTGGCATTTTAGTAGGTAAAATGTTTCAATTATTTACTACATTATTCCGAAATCAATCTCTCGATGAGATTGTCTCCAACAATGGAATTTCATGTTAATTTTTTGATTTTTGGAAAATACCGCTTAGTACCGGATAGACCTCGTATGAGTCGTAAAGATGTTGATGTTTTAGGAGAATCTTGACGAACTGCCGTTTGACAAGCGTGTGACGTCAGGGTATCCAAATAAAATATTATTCATTATTAGTCATTTTAATCAAGTTGACTTTGAAAGCTCATAACTTTGTCATTTTTTAAGCGAATTTTACTATTGTTAACTTTTTTCAAATAATATATTTTCATAGGACATTATTGTGCTCATTCGTTATCTTTTTAGATATGTTTCGTTGAAATACATAAGAATCTAAATAATTTGAAAATAAAATTAATGTGATCCAGATATCAATTCACACGCACTACAAACCACGTTGCTTGGAGCAGTGCATTAGTTTGTGTTGATTTTTGGTAAAACATTTTATTCTTCGAAACAATATGGACAATTAATTATTTTTGGTAACTTAATATTCTGAGACACGCCAATTGTGATTTTCCTATACACCGAAGATTAGTATTTCGAAGATTATTCCATGGAGACTTATTATCATCGCGAGTTAATCAAATATAAAAAAACGATATAATTAATGTTAAAAACGGTTACTTTGCTAATTTGAACCACATAATGCTGTAAAGGATTTTGATATATTATTCATTTAGACCAGCGGCTCTCAATATGTTTTATCTTCGAGAATGTACCTCAAAATTTTTTTTTTTACATTTTAGATAACATTCGTGATCAACCGCCATCAAAACGCTTTATTCACTGATATATCCGTTAAGGAAGATATCGTTTTAAATATTGAGATGCCAAATTAAATCAGTTAAATCAACACATGGTATTTTAATGTTATTTTTTCAATTACCAATGACACAGATGCTCCGAAGTATAAAACGAAGTTATTAAAAAAACTTTTTTTTTTAATTTTACAGTTTTATTTATTTTTTTAATGTACATAACAGATAGAGGGTTAACATAAACACACAACGACAAAGAAAAGAATAAATACCAACCGTTCAATAACGGTGTAGAAAAATACGTAAAAAAATGAAATTACAAATAACAACGAAAAGTTACAGGGGAAAACATTGTTTGGATCAAGCGAAGTTAAGTCAAAATAAGGGTTTCGAGAAATTATGTCAAGTTATCAGCGAATTAAATAAAGGGTTAACATAAAAAATACAAAGTAACAAGATAATCGTTGTAACCGTTCAATAACTGACGGCCTCCATGGTCGAGGGGTAAGGCTCTCGACCACGAATCCGAAGGTCGCGGGTTCAAATCCGGGCGTGCACAAGAAAATTTTATTTAATTAATTTGTGCTGCTTCACAATTAATTCATTTAAAAAATAATATACAGTATATTTGCGCATGTTCCAGAGTGGAAGATACTATAAGTATCGCCCCGATGTCGACTACCATTCAGAATTGAAACGTTGCTTGAAATGGCTTTTAGCCGCGTTTGGTGACCAGATCTGAATAGCCAGGTACTTTCTCACCTTCCTATTCCCCTTCTCCTTCCCCTCCCCAATACCTTTAGCCTCACAATATTCTCTAATTGGGGATGCCATAGTCTCACTGGCTCCAGATGGCTGGGAGCAGTTGGGACTCTTGTGTGGTATTCATATAAAAAAAATAATAATAAAAATAAGCGTGGACGACAAGATGAAGAAAAAAAGTTGCAATTACAAAAAAACAATGTTTGTGTAGAGTGAAGTTAAGTGAAAATAAGAGATTCGAAGTTATTAGCGAATACACGTTGGGAAGCGTTGACCTACGCTGTAGATACTTATATCTTATGAGTAACATATTCCCCGTTAAAATGATAATATGGAACGCGGGTAATTCCCCACATTTTATTTTGTGGAATAACAATTCTCATACTCGTTTATTATTCCGGGACTCACAGATTCACCTGTTCCACAGAGGGAAATTAAAATCATTCTGTTATTAATACTTGTATTACGTACTACCTAACCTGTAGGTCCACTAATGGTTCTCCGCTATGAAAATTTAATTAGTGATTCGTTACAACCAGCTCAGCTGGGTCGAAAATATCCTTCGAGAAGAGGATGTTGCTGACGGAAATAAAGTTGGGAACTAGAACTGAACAATACACCGGAATAGTAAATGGAGATAGTATCCTTTGCCGGAATAATTACAGTCCTAACAAACACCCCATTATTACTGTAATTGCACATTTACAGGCTTTGCTTAAATTCACAAATGATTCTGCCGAAATTCCCTCAAAGCTGAGAGCTACGATTAAAAATGTTTTAACAAATTGGTAACGAGCGTAACACTTTGTCAATACGTGGGAATATTTATGTAACGGTTAAACCATTATTTAGGTAACTTCAGTTATTATATGCAATGATGGTTTACCAATTTGTGACATATCATTCTCTGAATAGCTAAAATAAAAACAGGAAGTTACTATAAAAATTGTGAAAAAGCCTATTAAAAAAATATTGTGGATTTTCTATCATCGATAACGCATTGTCTTGTACAGCTAGTATGACACTCGGTGAATTTTACCTCTAATGGGACGATCCATTATAAATTACTAGGTATACAAAACTAATTGTGAAGGTTATCCAAAAACTAACAAGAAAACACCACAAAGTTTGCAACACATGTATGTAGGTACCTTAAAACAACATTTAAGTAATACGAGTAGTTACAGAAAACAATAGAGTGAGGCAGTATATACTATAAAAAATTAAGCAAAATAGTAGACGAAGGCACCAATTGAAATTGTTAGAGGGAGACAACACTAAATGCACATTACAAAGAAATGGTAAATCAAACTCGTATACGAGGAATCGCAATTATCTTTCCAAATGCCTCAACACTAAAGAATTTTTCTGCATTACACAATTGTTAACTTATAGACATATTTTTCTTATTAAATTATACTACATAACAAATTATAACAATCTGATTATTATTATTCCGTTCAAAGGTGAACAATTAATTTTATCAATGAGGAAATAATTTAATATGATCTCCTTTGAAGCTCAAATTACTTTATTTTTAGCTAGTTTCTCATCGGAGGCGATTGATATTCTCATGCACGTAGGTTTTGTCTCTGTTAGAAATGACATTCAGTATTAAATCATATGTGCTCGCATTTGAGCGCGAACGCACAACCGACTCGTGGTGCATACACTGTATACAGAAAGCCAGAAAATATTGCTAAAACCGCCCGGCAGTCGGTGAATTTGCCTGCGTACTTAAATACCTATATTGTTATCTATTTCTACAAGTTGTCAATTGCATGTACACACTAAGTAATAACTACAGGTTTAAATAATAATTAATAACAAATCTATTGAAATTCTTCCGAAAATAAATGAAGCATTTTTCAATTCGCGTTCATTCAGTATCAATTCTGACGGAGTTAAAACAGCTTCTAAAAGTACAAAAACACTTAAAGTAGATTTTGTAATTGATCAGTCGTATGTATTCGAGTCGTTTGTTATTCTTTGGCAACGAGAATTCCCTGTAAGAGTTGTTTCACCCCCTTTCATTAAACTGCGGGAATTTCACATTTCACCCCGTTGCGGGGCAGCCGGCGTGGGCGGAGTGAATCGAACATAGTTGACTTTTCATTATGTAACTTCTGATAGGGTCTTGCAAAGTAAACACCCGTTCGATCATCCCCGGCTCCGTTTGGCTAACGAAAAATAACATTTTAAATTGGCAGAATTTAGTAGCTATGCATATGCAAAATCTGTTGGACAAACGCCGCTGCACTTCGGAATAATATTCGGAATTTGATGTTTTCATTTCAAACGGACAAATAATAATCGCAATTAATGTTTGCCGAATAGCATCGGATGCTCGACATTTGACTCGATATTTAGCATTAAGCAATTCATATTGATTTCGTTTTTGCCCTGAAAATAAATGGATTAATATTTAGGTTCATACCTTCACTTTTTAACAAGGGTATACGAATTTACGAAACACCGCAAAGAACTTCTAGAATGATTACTGATGCATGTTTAATATGCATTTATTGTTCAAAAAACTTAGAATTACACGATATTTTTATTGGACTATAGATAGACAGTTTATACTCCCTATTAACTGAAAAAAAAAAAAAAAAACAATTTTAACCATTCCAAAATATATGTGTTTGATATTGCTGTAATGTTCCGATACACGAGCACATCTCGCCTTATCTTTATCGGCATAAAATATTGTGTATGTCGAACAGAAGGAAGTTATGTCAAATGTACAATTTTTTTCCCGCTTCTAGACTAAATCAGTTTATCTATTTATTTATACACATAGAAAGGCTTTTATATGAAGGTGATAAAATAAAACATAAATATAAAATGTACAATGGAGAAAAAAAACTAACTAACTAACCATCACGCCGTTTCACTGCAGGGGTAGGCAGAGAGGACGGACCGCCAAACAACTCGATTTTCGCGTACACTTCTTGCTTCATTCACATTCATATATCGTCTCATACATTCTCTTCTATTATTCCGACTAGACATGGCCCGATTCAAGTATTTGATTCACTTGATCGTGCGATGTCTTCCTCGGGCGTCCCCTGCTTCTTCTTCCATTCACATTCGCGTCATATATTCTCCTTATACTCCTTCCTTTATTCATTCGCTCTACATGCCCAAACCATCTAAGTGTCCCTTTCTTAATCTTGCTCATAACGCTTACTTTCATCAGTTTACTTTCATCCTTCCTCTGCCGATTCCATGCTTCATTGCCATACATCAGGGTTGTTATCAGCACTCCATTGTGGACTGCTAGCTTCGCTTCTTTGGGCAACTTTTTGTTAGCGCCAACCGCGTTCAGTCCTCCGTTAATGGAGTTTCCTGGATTCACCCTTTTTTCAATATCCTTATTAGTCTTTCCATTTCTCGTAAAGATTCTTCTCAAATATACAAACTCATCGACCTGCTCCGAAAAATAATGATAAATCTAAATGTTTTTATGAAGAAGGTACGTATATGAATGTACAAATATAGCTGTTGCCAACAACTGTCATTACTAGTACAATGAGAAAGAATAAATTGAAATACAATAGGAATACTCTTTTAATCTCTAACATAAAATGACTGTTTGTCTGCATGTCCTCGAATTTTTCGTAAATTACTCGACCGGTTTCGCATAAAATAGCACAGTTTGTTCTTATTAGTGCCGGAATGGTTTAAATAGCATATTTTTATATATTTTCATATGAAGCGGTAACTTGGTGATGTGACATTATAATTTAAAAAATAAAACAATAACTTTGTTTAAATAGCAGTTTGAATCAAATCCAATATGTAAAACTGTAGCTAAGACGTTTTAAAATTAGTATGAAAATCATTGAACCTGCCATGTTGTATTGAGGTTAGCCTATATATATACCTCTTTGGTTAGACACAGATTAAATATTCAAAAAAAGAGGGTTTGTTTGGGTAGAATATTTTCAAAATGGAAAACACAAGTAGGTACCCACTTAAGAACTTTATTATTTAGACATATTTTGAAAAAATGAATGTGTGAAATGAAATAATATTTTCAAATGAATGTTTCTTTATTTCCTCATTTAGAGATAGTAAAAGTCATCACATGGCATTACTTTCTATGTCAAATCAATTATAGTACCTAAACGACAAGCAAGAATTCACAAATCCATAATTTTATTAAAAAAAAAAATCCGAGCAAGACTGGGTACACATCAACGAGTATTAAATAAAAGACTAAGATTATAGTAAGGGTTCAATCATTTCAACTTTGTATTTCAGAAATACACATTTAAAAATATCTGGAGAACAATATTTATTACCGAAGCTAGAAAGTCTCGAAATGGAGCTATTCTTCTTGTCACTATCATTTCTAGCAGGTTCAGAGAATCAAATTGGGCGTGTATTATTTTATGCGGAGTATATTTTTTAGTAAAAGGAAATTTAAATTCAAAATTCATCTGTTCCGAGGGTGTACCTAATTATATGTATCTCAAAAATGTATGATGTACTCTCTCGATTTTGTCTATATGGAATTTATAATGTAGACTCCAAAGAGATTTTGGAATAGAAACATTGATTAGAATTCACGAGTTGCTTTTAATTCAAAACTCGACATATTCATATCTTTGTTTGTTATTTCAGTGGGGAACATAGTTATACTTATGAGAAATTACAAATTTGATGAATTTGAAGGTTCTTACATATCCGTTTGGTAAACTGCAATGGTACCGCAAATCTCATGCATACAATAAACGCCTAAGAGACCATTTGCTTGTTCTATTTTTGCCGTTGTATTTGAGGGTAGTTACAACTATTCCTTGACAAAACTTTGGAATGAAATACCACTCTTTATTCGAAGGTCGATATCACTGCAGTGCTTCTGGAAGTTCAGCAACGAATGCTTACTGACTGAACAGTCAGCCACACACCATAAATGATAAATTGTTAAATGAATACTTCTGTTCGTTTTTTTTTTAAACCTTTTTTTCATTTCATTTTATTTTATTTTAATCGTTGAAGAAGAGAATATTAACCAATCCTAAATGAAACAATTACAGACAATAAAAAGGTGTCAGTCGCATCTGGGATTCGAACCCAGGACCTCTATGTTACCGGGACAATCGCTCTACCAACTGAGCTAATGAGACCAGTTCACTTTACGCCATCTTCATCGATATCATATCTCATCTTCAAACTTGTCAATATTATCCTCCATTAAATCCTGTATCATTGGCTGCTGTCTTTATGATCATTACAACGTTTTACCCGAATATAATTGGGACATCCTTTGATTTATCTGCAAGTCTTTTCTAAAGTCAATAAACGTTTTTATTATTATTATTGTCATTATTATTTATTATTTTAAATACTATTATTATTTTATTTTATTTTATTATTTCTATTACTATTATTTTTTCATTTTAATTATTCTTATTATTAATATATTTTTAATTACTACCGCACCGTACTACTGCACCCTACTGTACTTGCCGAAAAATCACTCAAACGTAGGTAGGTATAGTTTGTAATATATGTAAATTATATCATCAACAATAATTATTAGCCTGAAACACTCATCCAAATTGAAAAAACCTTCCGAGAAAAGATAAATGTCGCCGACAGGACTCGAACCTGTACCATTCTGATTGCCGGTCAGATGCTCTACCGTTGAGCTACGTCGGCTTATCGCAAACCCGCCAAGTTAATCAATATATACTAGTGTTTCATTCAATAATGACTGTTTTTATTATATTTCACCTGTAAACAACCAACTTTATTAGTATGAGGAAGGCTTGTAACGGCTAAATCCCTCAATAGGTGGCGTCGAGACAAATTATGTCTACATTTTATTGGTGAAAAATGTTTTGACTTGTCAAATATTTATTAATTGATAAACTAAAGTTTTTAAGACAAGATTTTTGTGCATAGCGCAAAGGGTAACAGTTATTTTTATAAACAATAATTATTAGCCTTAATTAATTGTTACCCTTTGCGCTATGCACAAAAATCTTGTCTTAAAAACTTTAATTTATCAATTAATAAATTATATCAGTTTAATGGTAACGTATATCTTGGAAGTTTAACTAATTTAAGTAACTAACCATTACCCCGCTTACATTCATACATCATCTAATAAAAAATTGTTTGTTATTTTTATTCTTGACATGATCCGACAGTATTTGAATCACTTGATTGTCCCATGTCTTCCTCGGGATGTCTCCTACTTCTTCTACCATTATTTATCCGGTCTATATATTAAAACCATCTAAACGCAATCTTCTTGGATCTCCACATAATGTAACACGGTCATACATGATTTGGCCGCATGTACACGTTAAATATCTCATTTCTACAGCATTAAGTCTACTTTCATCCTACTTCTGATAGCTTCATGCCTCCTGTCATACATTAGGGTTGGAAACTAGCCTAGATTCTTTTGACAGACAATAAGTATAATTCATTTTCAATAATTCATACGACTATCATAGTTTGATAGTCACTAGAACCCAAAAAGCATGTAACATAGTTATTTAATATAAATAGATGGTGAACAATTTTTTTTAACATAGGGAATTTTTTTTATTTTAAAAGCTTAAATACTGATTACATTTATAATTGGCAGATACAATTAACGTCTCTATGTCAATCTTACTGATAAATTAAATCGGTTGTTTGCTTCCACTGTTCGCTGCAATTCAAGATTCGATGCCAATCAATGACGCGATCAAACTGCAATGCCAACTAAGTCGAGAACATTAATTGGCATAGGTCAGGAGCTGTCACGGAGAGCTGCTACGTGTCAAGGATAGCAGTTCCAGTTGCAGTGCCAGTGACTGGGGAATAGCTGTAACGGACGATTGTTAAAGCAAAGTTGAGACTGGAGTCTGCCTCCCCGGATTCTGCAAGATTGTCACTGGACAAGCATCGCGAACCAGAGACGAACTTTTAAATCAATTGCTCAATAATTAAATCACCGGAACAAGCAGTTTTAACAACAACAAAAAAATGTTTTCTTTCGCAGGAAATATTTGTAAATTAATTGGTAATAATAATAATTTTGTAGTAAAGCAGCTTTTTGTTATGTTAAATAAATTTTTTTTAATAAAATTTTACCTAAATATATCAAATCATGATATCTAGCGAAAATGTCGCTTGCGACAGCCAGTACCACGAGAATGACCTGTAACTAGTTACGATTAGTCATTATTGGTGATAAGTGGGATACCTCGCCTACCCGTTTCTTAGATAACGATTGTTCAGAAGTATTGCATCCCCTTGAAAAAAATTCATCCCTTCATCATTTTATTTTATTTGAAGTGCTGTAAAGGTGCGTTGAATACACTAACATAATAATGATAGTAGATCTCGAGAAGCATTACCTGTTTATTTACTTATTTAACTTAAAATAGTACATATGTACAATGGTTACTTAATATATGCGGTAATACAAACAAATCATAATAAAAAAATAATAAAAAAAAGTACTAGTAATTACTGTTACAAACTGCATTTATAAACTTCACAAATACGCAAAATCTTAAAATACACTCCATATATTTCCTCACTTCTTTCGTGCATTTTCGTCTTTTTTTATTATGGTCGGTATTTCTTGGAATATCTTTACCGCTTTATACAGTAATTTTGACTTCTTTCGAAAGCTGATTCTTATGTAATTTTTTCTTCTTGCGGAATGATTATTTTTGTATTTATTAAGTTTACGCATAAATTCTGAACCTTATTGGCTGTTAAACACTTCGAAAAGAAAAACACTATTACATTTTAGTACAGAATTTGTTTAAAAGACATTACGTTTAGATCCCTTAACATAATTTTGAATTTGGAATATTTGTATAAAGGTAAAATTATGTCCATGGTTTTGTTTTGCGATACTGTTAGTCTTCTAAAATTCCCCTTTGCCAAGAAGAGAATACTGCTACAATAATTAAATATCAGGAATAATAATGGCATTGTATATAGTTTTGGAGGATTCCTATCCTCCCGAGTAGTGAAATGTTTTTGGCAAATTTGTTTATAACATTTTATATTGTATCTATGCGGAATTCAAAACTGATTTTGCCTATTAATTTAAGACTTTAAGACTCCTGGGATCCACAGGTTAATGAAATTGATTTATCTGTTCTAGAAAGAATTTCGACATTTGAAAAAAAATTGCGTAAAAACCACCCGAAGTACTTTGGGAAACTTACCCAACTTCGGCACACCAAACACACCCACAGCACACGTCTATCTGTTAATCTCCTCAGTGGGGGAATACGTAAGTCCGATTGTATTTCGAATTGCTCGATTGCCCGGTGGACTAGTACTGCCCTACCGGTAACTAATTAAAGTTCTTCGGTAGAAATGATGCAACGATTCCGTGTAGCCATCGCGACACGGCGAGAAATATCTTCAATTTTATTTCCCAGCTGGTCAATAACATCATTATCCTAAGTTTTAATTGAACTAACTACAATGTACAGGAAGTATTTCTGGCGACATCTGAATAACGTAGGTTCTTGTCACCCGTCCCGAAGGGGGTAATTCAATACCCCGAACGAGAGTTTTGTACGATATCTAAGTTGTATTTTTACATCACACACTCTATTATTTATTTAATCCTAGAAAAACATTCGGTAATTCATCTACACCTAAGAAAGAAAAGAAGATAATGTTGGTATTTTTTAAGATTTTCATTAATATTCATCAATTTCAGATGCAATAACTCCCCCCCCCCGGATCGATCCTACTTTTAAAAAAATCCTCTCCGCAAACAAGCCACGATTGTAAAAGTTGTTTATTACAGGAAAGGGCTACAAAAATACACACACGCTCGCTTTTATATGTACTATCCCTTTCATCATTTTGCATTACTTAACGATTGACTGCTGGGCGATGGGCGATATCCGGTTAAAACGGTAGGTAATAACTAATATCTGAGTGTTACTGAAAAGGGCAAAAGGAATATCAAGTCGCTTCGCGATTTAATGGGGGCCCCTTAAAATTATACGTAATTTTGTGCTTTTAGGTACGTAAAAGCTAATTGAAAACAGAGAAATTATGTACGGCTAGCGAAATTAATTGATCGTGTATATAAATTATGTACAGAATTATGTATTGACTTATTAAGAAGATTAAATTGATGTTTTAGTTCATTAGAATGTGTTTTTAACAGATATTTTCACCATTATTTCCAACTATAGTTTGCATTCCTCAATTCAACGCACAGTCTTGGTAACAAATACTTAAATGATAAGGATGTATTTGACAATAGTCTAAGCTTGGCAAATAAAAACAAAAGATGAACGAATTATTTCTACCCAGTTTATAAATTATTGTTAACTACAACTTTTTATATTATTTACTTATTCGTTATTAATGTTAATACTGACTTTGTGGATATTGCATTATTTATTTTTTCCGTTCCTTTATATTCCTGTGTCTTTTTAATTGTGGTGCATTTTTTTTCTTATTTCTTTTTTCAAGTCTAACTTAACTTTTCTTTTAGCTTTTCAAGTGTAACTTAACTTTTTTTCTAGTTTAATTTAACCTTTGTGCATGTTTTGTATTTTTTTTCTTTCTTGTGTGATTTAAAAATTATGTATCTGTATGTAAAAGCCCTTTAGGCGTATAAATAAAAACAAAAAAAAATAAAAAATATGAACCGAAACATTGCTGGAAATCTCTTCCTTTAAATATGTTAAGTAAACAGATGTGAACATCCAGGCACTTCTCAACCTTCTTTTTAATCATCTCCTTATAATCCATACTCCACTCAGTCATACACTATTCCCCGATTGGGGAAATCATAGTTTCACTGGCTTTAGAGAGTTGGGACCCCTGTGTAAAAACTATGCGTCATGCTGCCGTTTTCTTATTTACAGTTTAGAAACCTGTCGTTTTTTCGCTGTATAATGTAATAACTCAAAAAATGTAAAAGCCCTCAAGGACTCTGAAAAAAAAACTTCTGCATTCGCATAGAAATATATATATATATATATATATACAAATATATATTTTTCTGTAGGTACAAATTGCTAATAATATAACAATGACGCCACAAAGCGAATACCAATCTTTTGAAAAATTATATAAATATTATTTCTTTTTGTTGTGATGATCCCCAAAACAACAACGATGAATATTCTTTGCACTGATAAGAAAAAAGTCATTTTGCTCGAGTACGTAATAAACAACTTAGCAGAATAATAATTAGTTTCCATTCTCATCTAAGACATTCTAATTAAAAATGCAAGGGGCTGTCTCGGGGCAGTCTTCTGTAAAGGGGGATGGATACGTAATTTAAAATTTATTTCTTGTTTCCTTTTTTCAAGATGCTTATTTAATTAAATATTAATTTTCGGAGGGTTCCTTCTATTTCTTAACAAAAAATGCCGATTGTTTTACGGCCTCTCATTGAAGTTAAAATTATTGTGAATTGAAAAATAAGAATGTGCTTTGTAAATGTTGTGAATTATTGAACCAATAATCTCACATCTTTAGGAAACTGTAGGGGTAGTGATTCCAGAACCCTTTTAGTGAGAAAAGAACATGGCCATTCACTTAGTACGAGTTAATCACTAACAATGATGAATGAGATAATTATCAATAATATAAACAACAAAAATTGACCGGTCAGTGGCTGAGTTGGTATTGCGTTTGGGTCTCACCCAGGCATCGTGACTTCAATTCCTCGGCTGGCTAAGTCCCCCATACGACACAAGCAACATCTTCCGCTTACCGTGATGGTAGTAGGAGATTTTCAAATATTGTCAAGTTATTCGTAACCAGGGAATATTTGCCTTTCTTTAAAAAAAAAATTTTTTGAAAAACTTAAATTTAATATAATAATCTCGACCGATTTCAGAAGACCCTTCCCTCATCAGGAATATATTAAAACTAAACCACGATATAAAATAATGATAGACATACGTGAATATGTAGGTGTTGGTGTGCGAGCCGACCAAAGGGGAAGTGTTAATATGGTTTTTTTTCAGAAGAATAAAGCGATTCACTAGAAAAATATCTAAAAAGGGACTATACGATAAATTGAATTATTGTTATTCAATATACCAGAATTATTATTTATGGATTTTCTAATTTCCATTGCTACTAAATTATGTAATATTTGCCTTTATTATTACAGTGAATAATTAGAAATCCCGTATCGCTATTAAAAATATAATCGGTTGAAATACGATGATTAGAAAACTCGGAAAAATTATTGTTATTTAAACATCAAACAATTGTTTCGTCATTCTGATGTTTACATTACAGGATTTCTTTCCTATGTAGAATGAAGGACAGTTATTGAAAAATAGTTTGTAAATACCCGAGTGGCTTAATTTATGAACCCTATCTTTAGTGATTTTTTAGGATTTTACCTACGGTATTATCTTTGTAGAACGCGTGCAGAAAAGTTTGATGTATACAAAATTCTATGATATTGAAATACCGAGGGAAGGGTACTTCCGAAACAAGTTGAGATTATTATATTAAATTGTCAAAATTAAAGTGGTTCATAAAAAATGTATGCGTTTATATTATACCGGGTGTTGTTGAAGTTTGCCGTTTTTTTCAATAAAGAAAACGCTTAATTCTCAAGGGAATCTCAATTTTTTTTTATTCAAAGTATTGATCATCGGATTCTATACATTTTGCCCATCTTTAAGGCAAATCATGGATACCATTACAAAAAAAAATTCTCTTTCGAGGCAAACCATTCGACGAGCCATTTTTCGACTTTTTCAAAATTGGCGAAGCGCTGCTCTGCGAGTGAGTGTCCCATCGATGCGAAAAGGTGATAGTCGGACCGGGCAAGGTCTGGAGAGTACGGCGGGTGCGATAATATTTCCCAATTCAATGCTTTTAGAGTGTTCTTCACTACTTTAGCTGTATGAGGCGGTTTGGCGGTTTGGCGTTTTTTTCGATTTGTCTCTCGTTCATTTGGTGTGGTACCCATTTTCCATACTTTTGGATCTTTCCCATGGCTTTTAAACGTTGGCAAATTGCTCCTCGGGTCACATAAGGTATTTGGGCCAATTCCTGTTGCGATTGGGTTGGGTCTTCATCCAATAACGCCTGCAATTCCGAGGAATTGCAAGACGAGTCTTCGAACTTTTTCGTTGCACCAGGATGTTCATTGCCTGTTAAATCGAAATCTCCACTTTTAAATTGACGAAACCATGTATCACATGTTCTAATCACTGGAGCATATTCACCATAAGTTTCTAAAAGGAACCGATGAGCTTCAACTGCTTTTTTCTTCTGATGAAATAAGAAAAGCAACGAATGCCGCAAATGCGATTTACTTGGAACGAAACTCGACATATTCACTGAGGTAACCTATGACACTATTATTTTGGCAGAATGTAACTTATGTATTTTTGAAGCTTAATGTCCCTAGAAAAATATGACATAGATGCCAAATCATAAAAATGATACATATCTCTAGCGACATCTATGAGTAAAACCGGAAAACTTCAACGAACACCCCTGGTAATTATGGAAAGCAACAAATAAATGTATTTCACGAATATGAAATAAATATCACTTAATCTTTTTCTTTTTGACACTTTTTTACTGTTTTTATTATTTTTTTATTGGTTTTGATTGATACGTATGGTTCTTAAGGCTATTTAATAACTATTAATTTTTATAATTTTTTCAAAAGATTGGTACTCACTTTGTGACGTCATTATTAATAAATGAATAAAACATGTTTCGAAAGCGATGCTTTCTTCATCAGGAATATATAGATATCTGTGTATATTAATAAAGTGGTGAATACAAAAAAAAAATCCTTTATAATCTCGAAATCAATTTTCGTGTTTGAGTTGGGGAGTAACGCCAATACAGTTTTAAATAAATTGTATAATGAAAATATGTAACAATGAATGGGCTAATTATAGTATGTATCACTCGTGTCTTTCTTTGTGTCTCTTGTTTCTATTGTATTATATATCATTGCGTGAGTTTTTGTAATTTTATGTTTTGTGTGTCATTGTGGGTTTGTCTGATTATTTATAATTTGTGTATATTAATTAACTGAGTTTTTATAATTGGATTGTTCTCATTTCAGCATGAACATCTGTAAAAACCCAGTATAAATAAATTATATTATACAATGTAACAATAAATTATATTATACAATGTAACAATAAATTATATTATACAATGTAACAATAAATTATATTATACAATGTAACAATAAATTTTTGAGACAAGTAGGAAAGAATAAGGCATAATGATAATAATATTCTGAAAGTAGATTCAAGATTTTTAAAGGATTAATAAATAAGTACTTTAAATACGGTGAACGTATGTTCATGGGAATGAAACGGACAACCGACGATGAAAGAGTTGAGTCAGTGATGATTCAGCGGATCATATACGCGAATGAATGGTTGTCTCGTCCTTCTTTGTTCCTTAAGTCTCACCTTGTAATATTGTGACCATGAATTATACTCTAACGACATCGATTTGTAATTCCACCCCACGAATCCCAGATATATTGGGGACCACGCAGATTATACCCAGGACGTGTAGTCATTACAAGGAGTTTAGGTGGAAATCTGTCTTTTTTGACATTGTGCTTTAACAGAATAATTTTTTTTTTTTTAATAAAATTTGTGCAAGGAGTCGGTTCAAACAATCGATCTATTATAAATCAGTACCTTACAATCAAAAGGGAAAAAACAAAAATAAAATCCATAGAAAATTTTTCATAGAAATTTCATTTCATTCAAAATATTTATACAAGATGAACTTTTAAAATAAGGTAAAATCCAACAAAAAATCATTTTTTTCTAGCACTTTCTCTGATATGGATTACGTAACCGAAATGTCACCTCATAAGAAATATACCTGCCAAAGACGTCCTAACTTCATGGCATTCGTGAACCTTCGCGTGAAATTTTAAAATTATGTTTTTTTTTTAAGTTTACGGTATTCATCTTTATTCGTTAAGGGGGTACCCTTAATCCTTCGAAAATATCACAAATTGCCTCATTTTTCTACATTTCCATTCATTCCTTTATTTAATAGTGAATACAAATACGTGGAAATAATGGCGAAATTAGGAAGAAGATATCAACTTCATGCAAACTACGCACCTTGGGCACCCCATGGATGTAAAGCTTCCGCATATGGATATAGAATTGGCTTCAGAGTATAAAAATGTAGAGAGAGCAGGGCTGCAGAATGCTAACACTAACTAACTAAACATCACTCCGTTTCTCCGCAGGAGTAGACATAGAGGACATAAACTGCCACACAACAGTAATACGTTACACACTCCTTACTTCATTTAAATTCATATCATCCACATTAAGGTAAAATAAAGCGCAATTTTCATGAACTAAGTAATTTAATTTTCGGCTTGAGTAGGATTAAGTGTTAATCAAACAATACGAGTATACCATCTGATGTTATTTTTAGATGGTTAAATGGAATTATATGGATCACGATAAAATATCTTGACATGATGCAACCTGAAAAATAGATTAAAAATGAATTAAAAATTATTTTGTATTCACCACTTTATTAAATTTTGAAGAAATTAGAAGAAAAATTATTTATTTACCTAGAAAATCCAAACACAAAACAGTTTACAAATATTCTTACTACAGAGCTCAACCTTCGTGAGTTTTAAGCGTGACAGACAATTAGACATTCTTCATCATAAATCGATGGAAATATTAATTTCGATGGTAGCAATATTTTAAAAAGAATCTTTTTTGGGCATGTAGAGGGTATGAATGAATAAAGATATGTAAGGAGAATTTATATATGATGTGCCATGTTTTCCACCGGCGTTCCCGGCATCTTCTTCCATGCACATTCGGGTCATATATTCTCCTTACACTCCTTTCTTCATTCGCTCTACATGGCTAAACCATCTGAGCGTCTCTTTCTTAATCTTACTCATTAAGCTTACATTAGCCTTGCATTATTTACGAATCTCAACATTTTTCACACGATCACACATGGTTTCACTACACATTCGCCTGAGACATCTCATTTCTTCAGCATTCAGTCTACTTTCATTTTTCCTCTGCTAGTTCCATGCCTAACTGCCATACATCGGAGTTGGTATCAGAACTCTATTGTAGACTGCTGCCTTCGGTTCTTAAGACGACTTTTTCTAGCGGTAGCTATATTATTATTAATATATCACATATGAAAGGATATTGCATAAGGAAAAGGGTATTGAAAGAAGGGTGAATGCAAGAAACTCCATTAATGGAGGACTGAACGCGGTTGGCGCAAGCAAAAAGTTGTCCAAAGAAGCGAATCTATCAGTCCACAATTGAGTGCTGATAGCAACCCTGATGTATGGCAGTGAGGCATGAAATTGGCAGAGAAAGGATGAAAGTAGACTGAATGCTGTAGAAATGAGATCTCTGAGACGAATGTGTTGTAAAACCATGTATGATCGTGTGAAAAATGTTGAGATTCGTAAAGAATGCAAGGCTGATGTAAGCGTAGTGAGCAAGATTAAGAAAGGGACGCTTTGATGGTTTGGGCGTGTAAAGCGAATGAACGAAGAAAGGAGTCTAAGGAGAATATGACGCGAATGTGAATGGAAGAAGAAGCCGGAACGTCCGAGGAAGACATGGCACGATCAAGTGAATCAAATACTTGTGTCGGGCCATGTCAGAAGTCGAAATAACAGAAGAGAATGTATGAGACGTACGAAAGTGAATGAAGCCAGAAGTGTATGCCAAGATTGAGTTGTTTGGCGGTCCGTCCTCTCTGCCAACCCCGGTGGGGAAACGGCGTGATGGTTAGTTAGTTAGTTATAACCATATTGAGCATATTTTTTCTTCTCTTTCCCTAACAATCAGTATTACCTACATATCCTCCATTTATTATTCCCACCTCGGGAATTGGCAAATAACCAGGGACCTCGTTTAAACTGCGTATTTATTCATGATTACATAGCGGATTTAGGTGACATATTGTTATGCGAGTTCCTGAGAATAACGCAAACGTGTGTTGGCTTTGCTACAGAAAGCAATTAAATATTTGATCTGTTAAAATGTTTACCTTCTTCATACTCGAATCCTAAAATCGAGTTTAATATTTAACTTGTGTTTGATTCATATCATGATAATTTATCTGTTAGAATAAAGGGAATTCTTGATTTGATGCTTCACGAATAATATGACTCGAAATACACGACCATGTCATGT
This sequence comes from Halesus radiatus, assembly GCA_022606495.2. Classification (NCBI taxonomy): domain Eukaryota; kingdom Metazoa; phylum Arthropoda; class Insecta; order Trichoptera; family Limnephilidae; genus Halesus; species Halesus radiatus. Next base: position 86,268 of record JAHDVE020004809.1, on the reverse strand, counting down.
TTGCCACCTGAGTTCCAGAGATAGATATTCTTTAACAAATGGAAAAATACGTAACTCAAAATCCACAAGGTGTATATCCCTTGTGGATTTTAATAGATGTAAAATAGATGTAATAATGATAATAATAATAATCGGATGATTTGTATAGCGCCGTCTTTGTAAAAAATCACCTCAAGGGCGCTGTACAAATATTACTTCCTATTCTTTATCTAATTATGTACAAACAGATAAAGAAAAACAAACTTACCTGGCAGGTCGCTTCAGATGAACAAAGTTTTATTAGAAATTTTAAGTATAGAGAAGATAGTTTTACAGTTGCTATTTTATCCTCGTTTTCTATTGATGTTACATTTATCCACACAGCATTCCCAAGGATGATATAGGCCTTGAGGGAAATTATTTCATTCAGGGTCTCCTGTGTGGAGTTACCATAAAAAAATTAGAAGATTGGTGGCACAAGAAGAGTTGGTACTTATTGAAATATTTATAGTTTTTAGGACTGGAAAATATTTATAAAATGACCTTAAAAAGCGTTAGAAGCTTTTAATAGATATTAACATTTTTTATTTATTTTTACACTTTCAGTTGTTTACAGTGTTGCGGGCTGTGGACGCATTTGCGCACCGATGCGTGAATTTTTAAACTTTTTCTATTTAATGACTTTAGGTAAGCACTAACCGGCTTGCCTAGCTAAGCAATTTACGGGTGCATTTCTTCAATTTTTAGATACGATTGTCTGAAAAGATGAGTTTTAAGTTTAGTTCTTTTTTAAGTTTGGTTATAAATTTACAAATTGTGTTTGTGAAAGCTTAACAATAGGACGATTTACAACTAATTACATACCGCAAATAAAACTAAATCGTAAAACTTACCAATAATTAAGGACCTGTTTATAATCTATTACTTATTCCGAAAGGCGTATGTACCAAATTGTCAAAAATGATACTAAACATCACTTTGCAGGCTGCTAACTCAAGCGATACCACAAATGATTTATTTGAGTGGTAGATACTTTCAGTATCACCCTGGTGAAAGACCACTATTCAGAATCTAAACTTGAAATGGCTTTAGCCGTGTTTGGTGACCAGATCTGTATAGCCAGTCGCATAAAAAAAAAACAAAAATGTTCGTGGGATTTCTTGAGTTTGGCTACCTGCAAAGTGTATATTTTTGGATTCTGACAGTTAAGAGGTGTCACTTTCTCCACGATTTGTACATACGTTAATACATTCACTCCCACTACATATTTAAATAAATTAACCTTTTTTTATTTATTGCATACCTAGAAACATAAAATGAACGCATTTTATCTTTTTTTTTTAATTGTAAGAAATTTTGTCAAATCTATGTGCTTGGGTCACAAAATTCTATGAATTTCTTTGTTATTACTGAAAAAAATGAACACGGGTATGTAAAAAATTATAATTGGTATTAATTTGTACAACTTACATTTTACAATACTCGTGCTGCTTCTATTTACTATTGAGTTTACTCTTATTTACCCACAAAAATCTCATATTAAACGACTTATTTCTCATAGATGTTGAAAAAATACGTAATTATTTAAATTCTCATCAAATCATCAATTTGCAACCGATGGAGATGTAAACACGAATAAATTAGACTAAAGAAAATTTTAAAGAAATATTTTTTTTTTAACACAAATGTTGATTTATTTAAAAGATCAAACAGCGTTTAATATCAAACATCTTGGAAATTTAATTATAAAATATAACTTCTTCAATTAATGCAAAATCACTTTGTTGTTAAAACATTTTCGATAATAAGCAGTGTCTTATAGACCCTATTCTGACATGGCTTGTTAAAAAAGCTGTTCAGAGATTGCTACATATCATTGTTTATTGTTAAAAAATCATTAACTGATTCGGGGGTACCAAATGTCTTAAAAAAGTCATTAATCACTCCGATTTTAAAAAGTCATCCCTTTCAACTGACATACCTAATAATTATCGACCAACATTTGGACTTGCTTATATCTCAAAATTATTGGAACGAACAGTCATGAATCAAATCACAAAGTACCTGAACAACCATAAGCTACTTTCGAAGTATCAATCTGCCTTCACTTCACTTCTTGAGGTTACACTTGACAGAAACTGCACTATTACGTATACTCTCAGACATGCTTAACACCTCGACTCCGGTGATGGGTCTGATTTGACCCAGTGTTTTTTAAATAAAAGATAAATAAGAGAACGCAAATATTTCGTTTAGGCTAATTTCCTCTTGTCTATTCTTTTATCAAATATTTACCCACATCTCGACTCAAAAATGATTAAAATCGGACACGTTTTAAATAAGTTATTAGAATAATTGTTTATAAAAACACGCAAAAACTCTATCTCTTCTCATTTGAATTTGAGCAGCCGACGAAACAGTATATCTCTCGCTCTATCCTTCCGTCTTTGTCCCTCGCAGTCCTTAACACGCAGATGTTGTCAACCATTCGGGCACATTTCTAGTATGGTGATTATATTTTTATAACTTTGTTTTAATTTTTTTTTATTTCGTACCATACTAACGCAATGGCAAGGCAACATTATTTAGCTGATAATGAGATTGAAAAGCTACTTAACAGTGAGATCAGTGATGATGGCGACTTGGAATTCGAAGCATTGGATCCAGAATTTGAAAGTGATCCGGAAGACATATTACTAGAGGAAATATCTGAAAGTGAAAATGGAAGTGATAATGCAGTTAGTGTAGGAAATCTGAGTGAATCCGTTGCAGATCAACTTGTCAAATTCCGGATTCCTTTAATTTTTTAATGAAAATTGTTCATTTAAATTTGCTTTGTTGAAAAATAAAAGTTTTAGTATTTTTTAACTAAAATGTATGTCATTCAATGGTTTTAATTGTGACAAATAAATGTGTGAGAAAATTAAATACTCAAATAAGAACGCCATTATATAATATTTTCTAATATTTGCATATGCAATCATCATATAATATGGCTATAAATTTAATTTATTTTCTTTTTACACATCTTTCTATTAGAGGTACAGCCACAAGGAAGAATTAAATAATGATTTTATTTCTGGTATTTTAAATCATACATGATATACTTGTAAATGCACACCATCGATTTCCCGAAAATGTTAATAAATATGTAAGCAGAAATGTTCGCTTCCACTGACTTCCTGGGGCGAGTCCTAACCCCCTCCCGCACTGCTCTCCTCATTCCGCTGACCGTCGGCAGCGGTTGTCTCCAGACGCTACCGATTTAGTTGTTGTTTTGCTCTCGCGTCGTATGCCCGCGCTGCTGCATATCGAAGAACCGCAACATTTACGGAATACTAATTTCTAAAATATCTATCTTTATACAAGAAACACAAAGGGTATGTTATGAGTTTATGAGGAATTACATAATATCATATAAAAGTAAGGATATGAACGAAAAATGCATAAAAAAGCCTCTGGGTATTACGTGTTAACACGGTAGAAAACGGTAAACTTGCTCGAGTAGCGGTACTGGACATGAGTGCTGATTTTGACACAGTAAATCATAAAATATTAATTGATAAACTGAAACTCATATACGGCATTGATAACTCTATACCAAGGTGGATAACCTCATAAATGACCACAGTAGCTTGTGGGGGTAAGAGGTCTTCCAAAATATCTTAATGCTGTTGGGTACCGCAGGTGTCTGTACTAGGTCCTCTTCTATTTATATTGTACACCAGTGATCTGGAACCATTCATTTCTTCACGAGGACTAATTTGTAACAGTTTTGCTGATGATTACTTTCTTCTTAAAATTTGTGATCCTGGTAAGTCTTTGTTTTAAACTATATTGTTAACCTGTTTTAATCAATATTGATCGGCCTCATACTGGATATATAAACATAAGCTGAAGCTGAATGGAAGCAAAAATAAATTTTTGTGGATTGCATCACCCAAGAGACAGCACTTAACTGGTAATATTCCATTTACATTATATGGAGTGGATATTATTCACTTAAAACCAGTTCATTTAATGGGTGCTTACTTGGACCAAAACACTGTTTCAATGAATACTCAACTTGGCAACACAGTAAAGTCTAGTGTATTTGTTCTAAGACAATTGAAATCCATAAGAAAATATCTCCCAATAGATCCCAAGACTCTTGTAAATGCTCTTGTAGTCTCCATATTGGAGTACTGGAATAGTTTATATGATGGTCTGCCTAATGTACATTTGAGCAGACTGCAAGAAGTGTTCAACACAGCAGCTAGTTTAGTATGCAGTTCCACCAAATACTGTCACATCACTCTTCTTCTATGTGATTGTGTAGACTGGTTTCGAGTCACGAGTTCAGAACATTTTTGATTAATTACTTACCTACTATAATCAATTTTTGTTCATGTTTATAATTTGTCTATTCTTACATTATTCTGTTCTATGTTTATCATTTGTACATACTTGACATTATTATTTTTTAGTATTCTATATATTCCTGATGAAGAAAGCATCGCTTTTGAAACATGTAGATTTGTGTATATTAAGAAAGTGGCGAATACAAAACAATTTTAATTAATTTATTAATAATAACGTCACAAAGTGAATACCAATCATTTGAAGAATTTATAAAATATGTTGTATTAATTTTATAAAGTTTACATAAAAAATATATGTTATAAAATATAAGAAAGGCTTTTTTACATTCCTAAACCCACGTTCATTTCCACATAGGAATAGCAGGAATAATATTAGTAGGAATGTACGAGAGAGTAAAGACTTCCTTTTCTCCTTCTGAGATCATCTTTCGTCCTTTATTTCGTGTTCCGATCAGTCTGTTCTTTCCTTTGATCGTAGAAGAAAAATAATTTATTCTACCGACGAGATGCGACGCGATAAGGGGTGTACGCAGGTCCTGAAAACAATTACATAACAGTGAAATTAAATATTAATAGATATTTATGAAACTAGCTTTTTACTGAACTTTATCTGATTCAAATACATATTAAAGGATGATCCCGCGTTCTTTCAAGGTTCTGATAATAATAACTATCTACATGTTAATGAGTGTAATTGAAGCAAGGAATATGTGCAAATATCCAGTAGTTTGGTGGTCCTTTCGCCCTTTCTACCATTGCGGGGAAACGCTGTGATGGTTAATTTGGTTATTCAGGTACAAATCGCGTGAAGTCTTTTTCTCGTTTTCATAGCCGGTAACATTTTATTTTTTATTTTTTTTATATGAATACCTCACAAGAGTCCCAACTGCTCCCAACCGTCTAGAGCCAGTGAGACTATGGCATTCCCAATTAGGGAATGTTGTGAGGCTGAAGGTATTGGGGAGGGGAAGGAGAAGGGGGAGAGGAAGGTTGGGAATACCTGGCTATTCAGATCTGGTCACCAAACACAGCTAAAAGCCATTTCAAGCAACGTTTCAATTCTGAATGGTGGTCTTTCACCAGGGCGATACTGAGAGTATCTTCCACTCTGGAACGTGCGCAAATATACTCTATATCATTTTTAAATGAATTAATTGTGAAACAACACAAATTAATTAAATAAAAAATACTTGCGCACGCCGGGATTTGAACCCGCGACCTTCGGATTCGTAGTCGAGAGCCTTACCCCTCGACCATGGAGGCCGTCGAACATGAGCGTTTATAATCTAGGTTTTTCCATGTCCATGCACGTTTACTACCTTACTAGGTAATGTCTGTTCTGATCGAAAGGTACAAATTTTTTTTAGACGTTACTTTATTCTACTGTGACGAATACTATGCTGATTAAAACTCGATTTCAGCTACGTAGTTTGACAGTTAACTGATAGCTGTAACCACGCAAACTCTATCTTTAAATGTATTCGGCTGTTTTAACGGAAATAAAGGAAATTTATCGTAGACCGTAAAAAAGCTTTAATTTCGAAGGTTTAAAAAGAAAATATTTTTAAAAGTTGTAAAAAATTCTGAATGATTTAAACAATCCTCCTCAAACAGAACTTGTTAAAAATTAAGCAAAAAATGAGTAAAATTAGAATGTATGTACTCGTATTTAGGAATCATCATAAAAATGTCTATCGAAATAAACTGAATATACAAATAGAATTTATTCGTTTGTATAATTGATTGAATTAGCTACTAAAAAAATCGTATATTTGACTGATTGCACCATAAAAAGATTTGATGCACTGAACTCGATTCTATACTAGAAGGAATTGGCTGGCGAAGGAATACAGTCACTGCGTACATCTCTGCGTTCCTGGTACAGTTGTCCGATTCTGCCCATGACATTCCATTAAAGACGATCAGGCAATGCACTGGGAGACTAGGGTCCACATGCAGATGTATGGCGTATTCAAGTGAATTACACAACTCATTTTATTACAATTACATTTGAATATTAAAATAGATCCAATTCTCCCGTATCTAGTACAGCATTTGATGACATAGAAGTTAAGGATCCTACACATACGAGTATACATTCCCGTTCACAAATTTTTATTTTACTTTTTTGAATTTGTCTTACTTCCACCGGAAAAGCGGACAATGTTGCTTCTGCAATGTTGGAGGATTTAAATACCAGAGGAATGTATCTACGACGCCTGGGAACCCGACATTTTCGAGAATTCCAAAAAACATTTTTCGAAAATCCACTTTTTCTTTTAACACAGAACATCATATCTGCTAATAATCTGTATCGTAAATATACCGATAAATACGTCAGATCTGTATCGATGGAAACCGCACACAAACAATAACAAAAAGCGAGAGTTTTGACGTTAAAACAATTTCACATTTTCGGTTAAACAAATTATTTTGAAAATTCGCCATCACGGATGGCGTTATCTTCAATATTTAAAATCAATTATTCCAACACATTAATTATATATGTATTAGTGCCACATTAAAGTATTTTAAATATTGCGTTTTTATAAGTTCCTTGAAATAATTCAGCTTTAAACCTACAATAATATATTTTAAAAATTTATTTTACCGTATGTACACCCATCAACAAACAATCCTTCTCAATAGTTTGAAGCATTACGTGCCAAGAAGTAATATTGTAATTAATCCCATCTGTGATAGCGATATTTCATTAACAAATTAAACACTTTTATCTGAAAAGTGGAAAATGTAAAAAAGTTATTTATATTTTTTACTTATACCATCATGTATAATAATAATACTTGGATGATTTGTGTAGCGCCGTTTTTGTGAAAAATCACCTCAAGGGCGCTGTACAAATACTGCTTGCTAGGGTTTATCTTATTATGTACATATACAGAAAACATACTTAACTGGTAGGGAACTCCAGATTAAAACGTTAAATTACAATGTTTTGGGCTGAGATGTTATGACTTTGCACGCACAGGACACATATATTAGAAAACACTGCACATTGCATGACATTGAAGTTACTGCTTAAATACTATTTGTCATTGATAATACATACATTAGAAAGTTATAGGCAAAAGAAGAAAAGTTACATCTTTTATGTTATTTTCATATCAATGTTACACATCCTCAAAGTTTTGATTTATTCGTACGATATGGATATTCCAATTGGTCCCCTCGCATTGTTTGCAGGTTCTAGAGAACTCTGTACCTACGTAATACTCGTATAATAACCGGAGACGTTTTATCGTGAAAGGGAACCGCCAAGGATGAGAGCCAATGTTAACATTATAATAACCCGATAAATCAATGAATTGGATAGAAAAATACAACCTTTGTTTAAAAAAATGCTATTTTTACTTCCCCGCCTTCTTTTAGATTCTTAAATAGATACATATGTCTAGGTCGCGCAATTAGAGCTAACCCAAACAACACATAATTTGGATCGTGTGTTTTAGTCCATAATATAATATTATGTACTTGTACATAACTTTCAAAGGGATGTCCTTGCGAAATGACTCTTAACATATTTCTGTGTACATATTATTAATTATAATTTCTAGTTATCATTTGCTAAATACCGTGATTATATTAAATGCTTATTATAAAATAAGGAAATCGATATAATATTATCTTTTCACGTGTTAGGGAACAAGAGCTACATTTTTGCGATATATACCCAAGATCTTCTATTGAATCTCACATCGTTAACTTTTAAAAGAATGACGTCTGGTGTGCTTTTATTTTTTATTTTCCAGTGTTTGTTTCACCGTTTGCAATATAATTAATATTTACTTATTACTATTTACTTCTTATTACTACTTGCTTGTTACGATTTACTTATATATGTATTTTTTTACCTACATATTATTTACTTATTACTATTTAGATAATTTTATTTAGATATTATTATTTACTTATTTTTATTTTTATTGTTATGTGCTTATTACTATTTACGTAATTTTATTTACTTATTATTATTTACCTATTTACTTATTATTATTTACCTATTTTTATTATTATGTACTTATTACTATTCACTTATCAATATTTACTTAATATTATATGTGTATTATTATATACTTATTACTATTTATTGATAATTATTTACTTAATATTATTTAATTTGAATTATTTATTCACTATTATTTACTTATCAATATGTACTTAATATATTAATGTATTATTATTTACTTATTACTATTTACTGATTATTATTAAATTGTAAAGCCGCTCATCTCAACATAGGATTGTCTTGAGATGAGTGGCTAATGCTTTTGTTTTTATATTTAAATTTATGAATAAATAAATAATATAATTGGTCAACTTTTTATAGCGCTGTTTACAGATGGAATCACCTCAAGGCCGATTAAGCCTTTCGTATCGTACGTATATATGATAATACATATAATTTAGAACTATTTCCTCTTTATTTATAATAAAAATTGGCGGTTTTCCTTTCACAATTACTGGCGTTACTGGCTCATTTGATTTTAGCTACTCCTTCAGGCGTCAGCCATGTTCATATTATAAAGGGATTTTTGTGTTTAGTCTGAACTTTCGCATCTTTAACATTATTTAAAAAAATAAGTTTTGAAGGTTGTCTATGTTTTCATTGGTTAATTTTTTGTACATTTTTTGAATTACTGAAATGTTTTATTTTTTGTATACATTGTATGATTTGTCATTTTAAGTGAAATACCCCCCTAGAGACCTAATGTTGTTTCAGATGAAAATAGGAATAACTTATAAAATTTTAATAAATTAACGTATTACACTATATAACACTAAAAAAACTGCACTAAAGTTTTTCAAATATTTCTACAATTGTGATCAACCACAAAATATGTTTTAACCCTGCCGGTTCTGAAAGGGTTAATAGGCATTAGTTTTCATAAATTTATTTTTATATAAATTGACCATTGTCCAATTACATAAAATACAGAACATGAATGAAATAAACGAGAGGTACAGAAACAGAACAGCACATATGTAATAGATGAATGAAGCGATGACGAAATTATACATTTGAGGGAAAATTTAAGTAAAAACCCTTTGTTGTCCATGATGTTTGACATATTAAGTGATATTCTTAGAAATTTGTTTTTGTAAAGACTGACAAAAATTATTTACACCGCTATCAAAAATTTCAATGACCTGCCTTGAGTTAACAAGTTTCGACATCCTGTACACTGGAGAATGGTTCCTATAATTAGTAGAGTGTTGATTAAGGAAAAGCAATTCATCGTTTCCGAGTCTACGGCAAGGAATGTTGAATTGGATGAGTTGCAATAAGAAAGGTGAGTCAATAATGCAATTAATAATTTTGAAAATGTAAATGCGATCAGAATCTTTCCTACGCTTTTATAATGAAGAAATGTTTAAGGTTTGTTCAATTTCATCATCGAAATTACAGATTAATTCACACACGTCTTCCTGCGATTTCCCCCTTACTATCAATAATAATATTAATGACTTTTAAGCGAGGAATCAGTAACTACTTCCATCCTCCATTTACTCAAACGTCCAGGGGAAATGATCGATCTAGTCTTCCTGGTCGTAGCTGATCTTCCGACCCGCCCTTCTCCTGTCCCTTCCCCTGTTACCTCAGAGTTGTGTGAATACTGCTTATCATACCTCCGCACAGATACTGATCGTGTAGTATTATTCAGCATCCATAAATGGTCCAGACACGGTTATGTCCCATGATCTGTGTGTTTCGTTACCCCGCGAGACCACGATTCCCATTTTTGCATCTTGTATACGGGGCCTATTGAGATGTCTGCGGCGATGGCGTGTTTCGATTTTGCATATTACACCGAGGGCTAAAAACATGAATTTTAAACAAAACGCATGCGGTTTTGGAACAAAGAAAGTTTCGAGAAATTCGAGACGTGTATGGGCGGGTGTTTCTAATAAATATATCGGAAACTTCAAATTCAAAGAAGGCAATGGCATTGATTTAACAAGTATGGAGTTGTGTTCAAATAGATGATCCTTTTTCTAGTACGCTTCACTTGCCTTAAGAAAATGGTCACACCAGTCATTTACCATAGTATCTTTCTCGTCACAAATATACAAAAATTCTACTTAATCCCATAAAAAAGACAGATTTGCAGGTGTAATTATTAATATGAGAGAAAACATGACAAAAAATGTGTTCAAACCTCACATTGAAAACAATTTTCTTATAATTATTCAAGAAAGCTTTTTTAGACCGTGGACGAAACCGACAGATCGATGCAAGAGATTTTAGAATTCTACCTAATATTCTAGAAGAAGGAAAAATATAGTTTTGTTTTGGTACAGAAAAAAAAACTTACTATAATCAACCAAGGTTTTAGAACGGCTAAATTGACTGGCCAAGCTAAATAATTTATGTTAGTTTTCAAATCGCTCGAACTTTAGGTAATTTTGAACAACCAAATTTGCTGATGACATGTTAGGTTATCTTAGTTGCATTTTATTGAAATTAATTAATTATAATTCTATCTTCGTTATTTAAAAGATGGTAAATAATAATAAAAAAACGGTTTGTTAAATAATAATAATAATAAGTGTTTATTCCGGTATGTGGGGAGGTTAGTGCAGTCCCACACATTCCATACAAAATATACATGCAATAGTTATAAAAAAATATATATATACAAATGTTTAAGAAACAAAATAATAATACGATAGTAGGTGAATATACATCACACATAAAACAAAAATTTAAAAATACAAATAAAATAACTAATAAAAATTAAATACATCAAAATAACGCCTTTAAGGTACTGCCGCATTCAAGTTGTGTAAACCACTCTACTACTTATAAATAAATATCTACATTTTTAGAAACCAGTGGTTTCCTCGAAAAAATATTTTGATTATTTATTAAAAAAAATAATGCCACAAAGCGAATTGCGTTTATTGAAGAAGTTGTATTTACGTGTTTATTTTGTATCCAAAGAAATTTATATTGATCATTAAAAATATTTACAATACGTCTCATAAATTAATCTCCTGTCTATATCTCAAGGCAATAAAATAAAGAAGTTAATAAAATATTCACGGGGGTGGAGATCAACGAATCGTGCGCCACGAGATTCACACTTTCTCTGAAAGCCCCCGTTTAGGCATACTGTTTTTTTTTAGTTTATTCATCATAGACTTATCATGGTTATTTTTATTGGTCTTGTATTTAAAAATACCATGTCAATACTAATCACAACTGGATGTTTATTTTTAAACGCAAGGCATATCTTGGTCATTCTGTATCAAACACAATGAGCAACAAAAACAATGAAAGAATTCCTCGTCTATATCCCTGGAAACGTTCACGGAGTAAAAATATGTAGGAAATATTTTCTATTAAATAATATGGTGAAATATGTATGATTTTTCACTATCACTTCACTATCGTGTATTCTACAAAGTATAAAATTTTTTTAAATAATATAAGTTTCTCGAATAATTTTAGCAAAAGCTGTTCTGCATTTATTAACTATATAATGATTGTTAAAGCACGTTTTTATGTTTGTACCTCTTTCTTGTTCATTAAAAATGAATTCTGAACTAAAATTCTTTTCAAGTTAATAACCAATTGGTAGGCAGGGAATAAAATACCAAAACAATCAATTTCATAAGTAAATGCAATTTTTACCAATCCTGCAAAGATTTTTTTTCCGCAATACGACGATTTAGCAACGTGTTCTACCGATCAACCCCCCTACCAACCTACTTGATAAATAGCATCATTTAGGTACAGGGAAAATGCATTAGGTAGTAGGGTATCGGTATATCTGTATATATTTCTCATATAGCCAACGACTATATGCACATGGTATGGCCACCGGTTATATTCAACGATCTAATTTACAGACTTTATATTTAACAGTGCAGATTTATTCGCAGGCTCCACTGGGGAATAGGCAGTGGGCATTACAGGCAGGTCAGGCCCGGTTCAAATAATTCATTTACTGGTGGGTTCAATGGTAGTTATAGATAATAATTTGTAAAATTTGCAATAGTCGAATGTTAATGACATCTTAATGATTTCACTTTTTCTTTACTACTTCTCTCTCCTCTTTTTTCAGTTCCGGAGTGGAAGATACTCTCACTATCGCCCTGGTGAAAGATCATCATTCAGAATTGAAACGTTGCTGGAAATGGCTTTTATCCGTGTTTGGTGACCAGATCTGAATAGCCAGATATTTCCCTACCTTATTCTTCCCCTTCTCCTTCCCCTCCCCAATACCTTCAGGCGACGTGCGATGTGTTCTGTTGTTTTTATAAGTTCACCCTCCCTTTCACGGTATTAACACGTAATACCCGGAGGTTCAAAATAAAACACATTCGGCGATGGTGGGTCCAGATAGACCCGGCTGAAATGATGAAATTAAAAGGCTTTTTTATGCATTTTTCGTTCATATCCTTACTTTTATATGATATTATGTAATTCCTCATAAACTCATAACATATCCCTTGTGTTTCTTGTATGAAGATGGAAGTTTTAGAAATTAGTATTCCGTAAATGTTGCGGTTCGTCGATACACAGTAGCGCGGGTATCCCATGTGACAGCAAAATGACGACTGAATCGGTCGCGTCTCGAGACAGCCGCAGGCGGGTGCTGCTATGTGGTCAGGGGAATGAGGAGGGCAGTCCGGGAGGGGGGATAAGGACTCGTCCCAGGAAGTCAGTGGAAGCGAACATTTTTGATTCTATATTTATTAACATTTTCGGGAAATCGACGGTGTGCATTTACAAGTATATCATGTATTATTTAAAATACCAGAAATAAAATCACTTATTTAATTCTTCCTTGTTGCTGTACCTCTAATAGAAAGATGTGTAAAAATAAAATAAATTAAATTTATAGCCATATTACATGATGATTGCTTATGCAAATATTAGAAAATATTATATAATGGCGTTCTTATTTGAGTATTTAATTTACTGACACATTTATTTGTCACAATTAAAACCATTGAATGACATACATTTTAGTTAAAAATACTAAAACTTTTATTTTTCAACAAAACAAATTTAAATGAACAATTTTCATTAAAAAATTAAAGGAATCCGGAATTTGACAAGTCCATTTGCAACGGATTCACTCAGATTTCCTACACTAACTGCATTATCACTTCCATTTTCACTTTCAGATATTTCCTCTAGTAATATGTCTTCCGGATCACTTTCAAATTCTGGATTCAATGATTCGAATTCCAAGTCGCCATCATCACTGAGCTCACTGTTAAGTAGCTCTTCAATCTCATTATCAGCTAAATAATTTTGCCTTGCCATTGCGTTAGTACGGTACGAAATAAAAAAAAATTAAAACAAAGTTATAAAAATATAATCACAATACTAGAAATGTGCCCGAATGGTTCACAACATCTGCGTGTTAAGGACTGCGAGAGACAAAGACGGAAAGATAGAGCGAGAGATATACTGTTTCGTCAGCTGCTCAAATTCAACTGAGACGAGATGGAGATTTTGCGTGTTTTTATAGACAATTATTCTAATAACTTATTTAAAACGTGTCCGATTTTAATCATTTTTGAGTCGAGTTGTGGGTAAATATTTGATAAAAGAATAGACAAGAGGAAATTAGCCTAAACGAAATATTTGCGGCAAAATCTTTTATTTAAAAAACACTGGGTCAAATCAGACCCATCACCGGAGTCGAGGTGTTAAGAGATAGTACCAGTCCAGTTTAATGGAAGTTACTGTTGTAGATATGATAATTTTTAATTCTTCTGGTGTCCATTTTTATTGAAGGCTGGCTATCATCGGGGTAATCTTGCAACCTTGCAAGCTGCAGTCTCGAAAACTTGTACCAGTCACTTGGATTTCTACTATTATGTACGTCTACCAGCAATCTTTCCCCGGATTTAATGTAATCTTTTATGTATCGTTATTTATGATATGATTAAGATATTATAAGTGTCTCATTTTCATAGCTAGTAAAAATCCACAACTTTGGGTAACGATAAAAAAGGACCCCTAAATTGGTGACTTTACGTATTCAGGGTGTTTTGAGAATATGCCTACACATCCATATTTTTAAAAGCTCATTTTTCGTGAGTATCGAGCTTTTCATGTCCTACATAATTATGGTTTCCATTCAGGTTTCTTTCCAGGTTTCCATGCCATGATTTAGATCTAGCTTTATGTTACAATATATATTAGTTCCATTAGGTACTGCAATGCTAAAATCACATCAAAATAGGAATTGGTGATCATCGTAGAATATAATATTAACATAACCTAAATGAAACATGAAAACGAAAAAAAACGACAGAAAAAAATAAGATTTCAGTCGCATCTGGGACTCGAACCCAGGACCTCTGCCTATCCGGTGCAACCGCTTAACCAACTTAGCAAGTCCAATTTATATCATCTTCATCGATATCATTTCTCAAATTCATGATTTGTTAATAATATTCTCCATTTTGTATTTTCATTTAGGTTATGTTAATATTATTTTCTATATTGATCAAATATTAAAATGAGGTTTTTAAATGTCAATAAAAATAATTAATAAATAATAATTGATTATTTTCTTTAGACTTTTATAAAAAGTCAATAGATGTCTCATATAAATAAAAAATCGGTTCTTAATCCGAGACACTGTCTAGTTTGCAATTGTGTTCCTTAGGAACTTTGTAATCATAATAAAGATAACTGCCAATAAATAAATAATAATAATAAACTTCAATAAGTTATTAAAATAAAATTGAACTTTATGGACTTGTAAAAAAGTCAATAGATGTCCCCTATGAATAAAAAATCGTATAGGTATATCCGAGACACTATCTAGATTGCAATTATATTCTGGTAGAACTTTGTTTGGTATCATCATAAAGATAGCAGACAATAATATTGGATAAAAAATGGAGAATAATATTTTTAAAAATCTTGAATTTGAGATATGATATCGATGAAGATGACACAAATTGAAATGGTCTCATTATCTAAGTTGGTTAAGCAGTTGCCCTGGATAGGCAGAGGTCCTGGGTTCGAGTCCCGGATGCGACTGAAATCATTTTATTTTCTGTCGTTTTTTTTCCGTTTTCATGTTTCATTTCGGTCATGTTAACATTATTTTATCCAATGATTAAATATTAAAATGAGGTTTTTAAATTTCAATAATAATTTAAAAATTAATAATAATGAACAATTTAAGAATAGGTGATTCACGTGTAACATATTCGCGACCGGCCCTGCCCACATGTTGTAGTCGAGTGTTGATTTGTATTAGCCACATATACACGCTTTTATATCGTTCAATTCAATGACCAATTTATTTCCCACTTAGATTGCCGAGGTCGGTAATGAGCCTCCATTCAGCAGTGCAGGGTTCATTAAAAACAAATTATTTGTTTGGCGCGACCGCGAACAAGGGTCTAAATGCAGGGAATATTTCAGGGAAGCTGCGGGGAAACGAGGGGCAAATGGCCGTTTTCGAAAATGTGTGCAATCACCGGTAAATTCAGCCAACGAAGTAGGTACTTAATTAGTTGTGTGCATAATTAGGACATTGCGTTTTGAGCGTGGTCACGATTTAATGGGAATTGCAGTTTCACTGTTTAATTAGAAATAAGTTCCTGACTGTTAATTTCATGTAATCATTTTTTTATGCGACGCCAGAGAAGTGTCGCTCCCTCCGGAGCAATTGGTTCGTATTTAATATGGTACGAGAAAGAATGGGAAGAAACAGAGGATCCTAAACTAGAATATTTACCAACTAACGTTTTCGACAATATACAAAAAGTTTTAATTGGAAGTTGGGATCGTTAGCAAGGATGATATTGATCATAGATGTCTTCTAAAATATCACGGGAACGAAATACAAAAAAAAAGGTTTTAATGAAAAAAAAAACTTTTTCGAATGGATTTGTGCTCAGAGTCAAAGCTCACTGTAGTTTTTTGTTTACCGTAACTCCACATAGGCTCCAGGCAGTTGGGACTCATGTGCAGTATTCAAATAAAATAAAATGTGTGGATGATTTTTATGACATTTTTGGCTTTCTTTAATAAATGTGTGGCGTTTCATATGTTATGCTTACCTCTGTTCAGAAAAGGCGTGATGGTCTAAAAAAATACGTCTTTTCATTCACCTCGAATTACTCCCTTTCAACTCCGCGCGTGCCGAATTTATTATTTCTTCTGCTCTGCACCGGACTTTACAAGACTAAAGAGATTAAATAAAGCCCGGTGCACACCGAGTCACTGCGAATATGGATCCCGACAAACCGATTTGTGCGTTTCCGATAGCGACAGACAAAATTAATTGTGCGATTACCAGCCCAAACACGTGAGCCCGCATCTACTCGCGCACTCCACTGCATGCGTATTGAGATCCGATTATCGGCGGTGCAATTCGGTGCAAGGGGAGATTTAAACTGACTAATACGAAGTTAACGATGAAATCTTGAATGATTCATGAAATAAATTATGCTTTGATTATTGGAGGACTCAAAATTCTGACACCCGTGTGTTTGTTTAGTCAATTACACTTATGTGATATGATATTAGGCTCGAGCGGCACTCCAGGCCGTGCGCAGAAAAGTAAGGTAAGGATTTGCGGCACAGTCCATTGTGGGACTTTTCTACGCAAGACCTGGAGCGTCGCTGAAGACACGGTCTCTAAAGCGTATGTGCAAAGTCCGTTAATGACATAGGTGTAGCGAATATTTAAACTTATAAGAGGATATTGATTGAATCTTGAATGATTCTCAGATTTTTGGTGGAATCTCAACTTCGACAAATTAATAAATATATATATATATATATATGACGGCCTCCATGGTCGAGGGGTAAGGCTCTCGACTACGAATCCGAAGGTCACGGGTTCAAATCCCGTCGTGCGCAAGTAAATTTTATTTAATTAATTTGTGCTGTTTCACAATTGACTCATTTAAAAATAATATATAGTATATTTGCGCACGTTCCAGAGTGAAAGATACTCTCAGTATCGCCCTGGTGAAAGACCACCATTCAGAATTGAAACTATGCTTGAAATGGCTTTTAGCGATGTTTGCGTGACCAGATCTGAATAGCCAGGTATCTCCTTACCTTCCTCTTTCCCTTCTCCTTCCCATCCCCAATACCTTCAGCCTCACAACATTCCACAATTGGGGATGCCATACACTGGCTCCAGACGGTTGGGAGCTGTTGGGACTCATTGTTGTGGGGTATTCATAAAAAAATATATATATATATATATATGTATTATAATATTGCATAACGAGATTTTTTCATACGATGTCATGTATGAGGCCTGTATTAAGACCCGATTATCCGTGGCGTATTTAGGAGTAAACTGATATTAAAACTGCCCAATACGAGGATAATTCTGCAATCTTGAATGATTCAGGAAAGAAATAATGATTCTATGATTATTGAGATCCGCTTATCCGTGACATAATTGGGTGCAATCGGACAGTCTGTTTATTTTTTGCTGTAAAACAGCTCCTATTTGAAATTTAGAGAGCTTCGTACAAATTTAAACCAGATGACGTCACGACAGTTGTCAACCTCTCCAAAATGCTTAAAAATTGTTGCTGCGATCGTGGTTGAATGACGTCAAGAACGTTTTATTCACGTTATGCAATTATTTTCCAAAACAGTTTTATTAATTGTACGAATAATTAAAGTGTTTAATTTTTTATGTGATTTGACATTCCCGGGTTACGAATAACCTGACAATATTTGAAAATCTCCTACTACCATCACGGTGGAGGACTTAGCCAGCCTAAGAATTGAATTCACAATGCTTGGGTGGGATCCAGACCCGATGCCAAATCAGCCACTGACCGGTCGAATGAATTGTGAAATGAATAATGAATTTATGCCGCCGTTCTTACAATAGTTGGTGGTATATTAGTTTGATCGGGGTTCTATTCTGGGCCTTATTTGAAAAACACGTACAATTTCAATTTTTATAAATTTTAATTACTATTATTTTTTTTTAATTTAAAAAAATATTATTTTTAATTTTTTTTTAATAAATTTCCAAATTTTCAAAAAATTATTACTGTTATTTTTAAACAAAATACTCGCTTTAAATAAACCCTTGATTTGTGAAATATTAGGTTACTTTTAAAAATTTATATCTGAATAGAAGAGTGAAAATTTCGGCTTCACAAATCCTGCACTTCCAATATCCCGCGGTTTTTCACGGGTCTGAGCTGTATTACAATGAGACTTAAATATTCAAAACCGACGTTTCTTATTGCGGCGGTTTGACCATTTTTATAAATGTTTTGTAATTCGGTTAACGCAGTCAAAATCACGCAAAACAAATTTGGACGACAGTGGACAATGCTGGTGCCAAAATGCGTGTTACGTGACCTTTGCCTCTACCTGTCGAATTAGTACTTAGGGCCAGTATATTAATTCAGAAGTCAGTGGTATCTTCACACCAGTGGTAGACTTCTTGCTTTTGATTCCGTATCTTTGGCACGACCCGATTTGAATCCGATACTATGTGATTCATATCATCGTGCAGAGTCCTCTCAGGGGGTTTTCCAACATCTTCCACCCGGTTGTGCATCATATATTCCTCTGCATCAGATACTTCATTTTCCTTCCATCGGCTCTCCATAGCCATTACTAATTTACCATAATCGAATTTGTATTTGATTACATTGTGAGGTTGGAGGAAGCAGGAGAGAAAGAGGAAAGCTGGAAGAACCTTCCCTATGCAAATCTGATAAACGCGGCTAACGATATTGTCACCAGGGTAATTGCCACTATTTCTGAGCTATGGTAACACCAAGGAGGTAGCATCTATCGGAATACAATTTTTATATTCGCGTGACACACATCCTCCCTTCCTTCCTCCGTGCACACACCTGATAATCACTAAAAGTGCCCTAGGGACTCAATCCTTGATAAGGCTACATAAAAAGGAGTATTTAATATGCAGTTTCCGATTTCGCCGCGGATAACCTATCAGCGAACAGATTATACTTACACATTACCACAGTATTTCATAACAATGTTTCCAACATGAGGATCGCCACCCAATTTTCAGAGTTACTTCATAGATATAACCCAGCGCACGGTTTGCAGGGATATCAATGGGGCTTTAAAATATTCTTCCGATATTTGAATAACGCGAGGGGTACTGCAGAGATCGATACTTGGACCATTGTTTTTTGCTATATACTCGTACACAGCCGAAATGATTCAATCTATTGTCTGACATGTATGATAATGATACATAAATATATTTATCATTTGAAGAAAGTAACGCTCATCTAGTAATGAATATGGTAAATACTGACATACGTAAATTGTGCACTGGGCACAACACCACGAATTACTTCTCAATCCCCAAAAAACTGTTGCTTTTTTATTTTATTTTTTAGTTTCTTATTAGGTGAAGAAACATTTAAAGTTACTGTCTCTAAATTTACAAGTTCTTTATACAAATAGAACGCCGCCTTTGCGCCTCACACTTTTCATGGAATGAAGGTAGTTTTAACCGTTAGAGTGACGACGAGCGCCATCGCGCGCGTGCGCGTACCAACTAAATTTGCCTCGAGCGCGATAGCGCTCGCGAAATCAGTTTCTGTTTAGCGCGCGGTAGGGGAGGTCGCTAGCACGCATCGCTATTTTTTTTTTTTTTCTACGTGTTACATAAATTTCAAATTATAATATTATTAGTAATTACAATATAAAAAGGATTTAGAAAATGAAAAATTTTAACCCAAAATGTTGGAATATGAAAATAGTTCGAGTGGAAATGATCGTTCTTCAAGTTGTGAAGAAAGTGATAGTGGGAGTTACACTGTGGTGCGCTCACACCTGGTAATACAGCGCTGTGAAGAAGAGCAACTTGATTTGTGCCCGCAGTAAGAAGGGGCTCCACGGAGTCTATGCGGGAAAGCACACGTGTTAACTTTTTTTACTTTTATATTCCAGTTTTTTTTATAATTTTTGTTCACAATATATATTTCCATAATTTTCTTTGTATTTTATTATCCTTGTACAAGTTTTTATTAAGAAAACACTGAAAAAATTATTAAATATGTTAAAGGGTTCAATAAGAAACGGAGAGCATATTGTAAACATATATGAAACCACTATCCCCTATGTTGATGCTGTGCTCACCCTTGGATTGATAATAGACGGTAGGTTGAGGTACGAGTAATATGTTAGACAGAAGTCACGGACTATGTCTGTTGTATAATATAAGAGATTACATATCAGTAAAAGTAAGCAAGATTATTACCGATAGTATTATTCTTTCAACATTGGACTTTGGAAACACAGCGTACCGATCATCTTTACTGAAAACAACCCAAAAACAATAGCATCGTGTCTAAAATACATATCTTCGATATTGATATGATGTCATGAGACGCGAGCATATCTCGACTCACCTTTATCGGCATGGGACACTGAGTATGTCGAACAAAAGGAAGTTACATCAAATGTGTCAAATGTACAATTTGATGAATTTGGAGGTTCCTACCTATCTATTTGATAAGCTGTAGTGGTCCCGTGACTCTAATGCATGCAATATACGCCAAAGAGACCATTTGCTTGGTAACAGATATTCTTCATGAAAACTTTGGAATGAAATACCACTGTTTATTAAAAGGTTGACATTACTGTAATGCTTCAAGGAGTTCTAAAGTCGCACATCATAATTGATAAATTATAAAACGGATACTTCTGTTCGTGATTTTGTAAAAAAGGGTTTGTAATTTAAATTTTTTTATTATTGTTTTTCAATTCATTTCATTTAATTATTTTAAAGTGTAGAGATTTTGCGTAACCTAATTAAATGTTTATAAATCTTTCTGTAACTTCATTTACTACTTGTAGGCTGTGTTGAAAACCAGATGCACCCCGAGCTCAGGAATGTATAGTTGAGCAGTGACTTTTTTTTCAATTATTAAAACTGAATTATATGCTAAAATAAAATATGTAAAATTATAAGTATTTGACAAATAAAAGATTTTATTCCTAGTTTTATTATTATTATCTATGATCAGACACTGCCTTATTTAGGATCATTAACAGTTTTATTTTACCCTCTGATTGTACAGTGCACAGGTTCTCAATGTCTAACAGCCCGCCGAATTTGCAAAACGTTCTACTTTTAATGCAATTGAAGATTCCCAAACTGACTAGCCGCACTGTCACTCATGACGAAATTGAAATTAGTGGTAAACCGAAATATGTATGCCGGGCAATGTCGGCTTAAAATTATCCTGTTTCTGTATTCCGAGTGATCCAATTGTAAATCGTCAGCTGTCAGTGCGGAGGGGGAACACTGTGACTCTGCCACCAACATGCCAGGAATGGTGACTTACAAATTATTATTTATTACACAAAGCATTTTTTAAATTAATTTGAGAGCCATCTTTAACGGTATTCCATACTAACTAATAAATTCTCTTCAAAGTGTTGCGAATTCAATCGAAGATTTAAGGTATAAATTACCAAAAATTCGGAAATTCAGCTTTGCTATATTAACGTAAAATGAAATGTAATACGCGCTCGCAGATGGCGCTAAGTTAAATATTTTATTTTAAAAAACTTATAGCGTATAATGCTTTTAAATATTTAAATTAATTGTTTGTTAGTGGGTATACACATGGAATATGAAGCGGAATATATAATCGTTTCTGTAGTTTCCTTAAAAATATAATACAATATTTTTATAAGTTTCTCTAAGTAATTTAATCTAACACTAACAAATTATTCCATTTCATTTTCCGTATGTTCACCCACCAATGAACAATTAATTCATGTCAATATTTAAAAACATTAATTGCTAAAAGTATTTTTTCTAAAATATTTGAATTAGCGCCATCTGTGAGGGCGTATCACGTTTCGTTTAACCTTGAAAAGAACGGCTGCGTGGCCTGTTTCATAAAAAAATTGGATTTGAGGTCAAAATACTCACCTAAACTTAAAAAGTATAGTAAATATTTAGTACCGATTAGAAGTAATTTATTTATTTTTGTTTTACATTATGAAATAGAGGCCATTAAAGGAATTGATTTTTCGCGATTTTAGAGGTACCTTTAACAATTATTTGGAGTCTAACGGTGATGTAAAAAAAGTTTTACCCGATTTGCTTTGAAAATATAATGAAATATAAAATTAAAAACATATTGAAATAAACATTATGGTGGATTTTAAATTAAATTAAAGACGATGAATTTACTTTGGAACAAAAATTTTTCGTACATAATTTAAAATATTGACACGAAAAATCCTTTTTTTTAAATGTTTCGTTTATATATTTTTATTTACATAGAAAATATGATTTTTTTAAATATAATAAACACGCAAAAAATTATTACTTATGATTTTTTTTTTCATAATTTAAAACGAAACAAATAAAATACTTCTCATCCGAACTAGATATTTACTAAACCATTAATTAAAAAAAAAACATGTCATTCAATTTTTTCCTCAAATTGAAAATTAAGTTATATATGAAACAGGCAGCACAGCCGTTCCTCTTAACGTGGATAGATTTTAATCGATTTCTTCGCAAAATACCTTGTATTATTTATATTTATGAGGGATTAAAATATAACATACGTATAACACATCCGTCTTGATCTTTGTAAGCGAAGATTCGATCCCAAAATAATTCCAAATCTAGATGTGTCTCGGATGAACAACTCATTTTTATTTACGCAAATTTTTATGAAAGCTACCTAGAGTTATTTTTTAAATAAAATTAGAACTTGAGATTTATTA
The DNA here is from genome assembly GCA_022606495.2 of Halesus radiatus. NCBI lineage: Eukaryota > Metazoa > Arthropoda > Insecta > Trichoptera > Limnephilidae > Halesus > Halesus radiatus. Next base: position 63,189 of record JAHDVE020004809.1, on the reverse strand, counting down.
TTGAAATAACATAGTTTGGAATAAAGCACAGAAAAGAAGAAACAAAAAATAGGCATGATTGACAATGTCTCAGAAAATAAATTAAAATAATATCAATGATTAAAAAAAAAATATTGAAAAACGATAGTCTGGAAACTGAATTCGGTACATAATGAAATTGTTAGACGTCTACCAGGCAAGTGAAAGGTTCCATTTTTTTAAATCTTTTTTGCATTATTTCCTAATTCATAGTAATTTTTTTAATTGACAGGGTTTTTATACGGGTGAATAAGAATAGTCAAATAAAAAAAAAAACTGAGTTAAAAAAATAGATAAGTAATATAAGGAAGATTCGAAAGAGTTGAATAATTAAAAAAAGAGAAATATTTATGAAATAGTACAAGATAAGACAAGCATGCAGAAAAATACCAGAATTAATAGAATAGAATACAAGCAAATAAATTGATACATATTTAGGTATACTAAAAGTATTGATGGTTTTTGTGTTTAATTCGTAAAATTACATATAATTTTTTTTAGAAATTTAATGTAAATCAAATTTAATAACGTTATTACTAAGTTCTGCATGTAATTTAATTTTTATTATTGTTACAGCTGTTTCGGCGTTCGGATTGTTACTTTGCGAACTCCCGTTGCTCCGTGATGATAAATATATATATGTGGTGGGTCTACCCAGGCTCTCAGTTTGGCGTTCGGCTCAGGTTCAAACATTGAGATATGGTGATTTTCAGTAACCGCATTTAATTATGTTTCAATATTGTATCCCATTGGTGTTTGCTCATCGGCTTCAGGTGAGTTTAGCGGTTTAATGGCTTACAGAGTAATTTAGATGCAGGAAATGTTTTCAGGTTTCAGGATTGGCCTGTAATGCACGACGATTGGGGACGGTCTGTCCAGTGGCCTGCATAGAGTTTTTTTTGATCAGGGTAGGCAGTAGGAAAAACAGCGAATTAATTGATATTTTTTTTAACTTACCACAGATGTCCTAATTTCTCGCTAAGAATGGCTAAGCCGATAGCTTTGGTCGATGTTGATTCGGATTACCTGACGCATTAACATATATCCAAATAACTGCTTCATTTATGCATATTACAAGCCTATTACTGAATACATAAAGTTTCTATAATTTTTTCGACAGTACAACGTAATGGCACTGATTGTTACATGTGATTGTAAAACGAGTCTTCTCTTGAATTCGCATTCCGCACACATGTACATTTTTTCTATAAAAGAGAGACATTTTTTTAAATATCATATGTAGGTCATTATAGTAGTGAGGTTGTAGGGTGCTTAACTTCGCACGTATTTTTTAATGTGTAGATTGATTTCTTGCATGTTTTTATTAATTTTTGAAATTATATTTATTTTTATTTGAGTAAGGTAGGATAGGTAGGATAGATAGGTTTGTCCAATCAATAAGTAGACGCGGCATAGAAATGATTTAATTTTCGAAGATACTAAATATACGAGTATATGTTCGTGTGTTACGCCGTGAAATCTGTTAAAGCATTTCATTGAATTTTTACAGGTTTTAATTGATTTTTTTTAAATATACAATAAATATTAAGTAGTATTTCTAGGGCGATTTTTTTAAGTAGAGAAGCTTAAAAATATATTTATAGCTTAGAAACTCTTATTACTGTGTTTTACATGTAAGAATCCAACTCACCTAGTTCAATTCAAATAAACCGTAATTACTAACTACCAGTGACAAAGGCAAAACAAAAAAAAGATGGAACACCAAAACGTATTTTTCTTCTAAATTTGATTTGAGTAACTTGCACGCTCATTTATTCAGTTTGCCACAATAATTAACTGAAAATGATGCGTAATATGAAACCGAGCTTGGAAGCTACGCACAGCATTATTTTGATCATTGAGCAACGCACGCCACTGATGAATACCCACTTAGAAGAACAATATACAAGTACAAAGTCATCCACGATTCTTTCATATTATTATCAACGTCTCATAATATTTGAATGCATAAAATGACATATATAACGGATGACAAAGGAGTCACAAATTCATATTTTAGTTCGAGGTTAGGTAATATTAAGTAAATTTAAAATAAACATAACAGTAAATCGCAACAATAAAAACTCCGCCACCTCAGAACAGACTACCCTGGTGAGGAGAATTGCAAGCTCTCAAATAATATTTTTTTCTTAATCTGTTATTAGGAAAAACAACAATTACCCATTTTAATAATAAAACATTGATCTATAAGAAGAAGAAAAATAATTTATATTGCCAAAAGTAAACAAAAGTGACAAAACAAAAAAATAAATTAGCAGAACGTGGTTTCGATCCACGGACCTCTGGGTTATGGGCCCAGCACGCTTCCGCTGCGCCACTCTGCTCTGTGAGCGAACCGCCAAAATTGTCAACCCGGCTCCGCCGAGCGAATTATACTCGTATACATAGAGCATTGCTACGAGCAAATATTTTTTATCGCTGAGAATAAATTCATATAATCTATTATTAGATGTGTGTATAATGTAATCTTTATGTGTGTTAATATGTTTATGTTATCTCTCACGTGACGATGTTATAATCAGATTTCTCGTATTATAAATACTAATTTAATTTGAAATATTTTCAATTTAGTTATTTTTATAATTGCATTCTTTATTTAATTTAAATAGCTTTGTTTTGTTATAATTAAAAATACATATATATATATATATATATATTCATCAAAAAGTATAATAAATATCTAATAAGGATTAGAAGTAATTTATTTATTTTTATTTTACATTAAAGGAATTGATTTTTTGGCGATTTTATAGGCACCTTTAACAATTATTTGGGGGCTAACGGTGATTTCAAAAAAACTTTTACTCCGTCTGCTTTGAAAATATAATGAAATATATATATTTTTAAATATTATAATAAGCATTATGGTGGATTATAAATTAAATTAAAAACCATAAATTTAATTTGGAATACAAATTTTGCGTACATTATTTAAAATATCGACTAGAAAAAACCTTTATTTTTTTTTAATGTTTTGTTTTTAAATTTTTATTTATGTAATCATATTTACATAGCATATACGATATTTAAAAAAAAATACTGAAAACCCCCAAATAATTTTTAAAGTTGCCTGTAAAATTATGAAAATTATTTATTTTTCGTAAAATCCAAAATTAAGTTATGTATGAAACAGACATCGCAGCCGTTCCCCTTAATAGAATACGAAATTAGAATATAGAAAAAATCGCCAAACTACTGATTTAAGTAATATGTAAAGAAACACAGATTTTTTTCATACCTATAACATGTATGGAGCATACTTTGCGATTTTCTTCTATTGAATTTCATATGCGTAATTACTTTTTACATAGAGATAACTGTTTTTTTTTAAGTGGATAAATACTTCACGGTTTCAAGAAAAGTGTGTAATATGTCCAGAAATTCGGAATATTGGGCCAACTAAAATTAGGTTCACTAGAAAATATGCGAATTTTATAAATTTCACTAGTTAAAACTCCCACGGCACCTCCATGCTTTTCAGACTTATAATGATAAAAATCTCATTTTTCAACAGCGAACCGAGAATGAATTCATTTCTTTATTTGTTTCGCTAGTCTCAAGGAAAGACTCAACTATCATCAACTGGTTCATTCAAGCATCTTCTATCACAAGCGGATCTATTTATAGATAATTGCATATACTAGAATGCCTGTCAACAGAACCTGAAATCCATCCACTGTGCGGCACAATTGAGAAAACTTGTCGATGAGCATGATCCAGATTTTATTAGAGGAATAGCTCATAATATTTCTCATTAAATTTTTACATTTAATTTTTGTTTGTGCACATTGATAAATTCTCATATATATTAATATATCGCACCCCCACAATTAAACCGTCATACGTCAAAATATGTCAAATTAGAAAAATGATATTCCAAGTTTTGGATAATCACTGTATATGTACACGGAGACTTAAATATGAATCAAGATATTGATGTTTTCAACAATTTGAAACTGTGAATAATATTTTTATCTATTGTTTTTTTTGGTAACTCCACACACACTGAAGGAAATAATTTCCCTCAAGGCCAATATCATCTTTGGGGATGCTGCGTGGAGGGAGAATGAATTAATTTCTTTATTTCTTTCGCTAGTCTCAAGGAAAGACTCAACTATCATCAACTCTTTCATTAAAGCATCTTCCATCACAAGCGGATCTATTTATAGATAATTGCATATACTAGAATGCCTGTCAACAGAACCTGAAATCCATAATTGGAATAATATTTTATTTATTAAATAAAACAAACACTGTATTTAGAAAGACCAAATTATTTTTAATTCATCACTAATCGGTTTCGATTATCCCAAGTTTCGTCAAGGTAAAATTTAAACTACGTAAGAATAGATAGAGTGTGGATATATATATATATATATATATATATATATATATATATATATATATATATATATAGGTGAGACGTACAAAATAAGATAAGAGGGAAACAGAATATAAAACGAAACAATGAAAGAGTGAGACAGAGATATGCTTACGTCTAATAGAATGGGACAATCTATAAAAACGACAAAAAAACAAAACGTCAAAGGAGGGAGGGATTAAAAAGAAGTGGGAAATTTTGAGTCAACAGGAAATATATATACATAATATGGAACTGTAGGACAAGTTAATTAGATTATTAATAATATTACTATCAATTTTAATGGGTTTCTTTATTTCCGAAGCTACTAAACTATCTAATCTAATGCCTAACAAAATAATAGAATCTTTGTTGTTTCTATCTACTTACTTTAACTATAACTCGAATATCTAAAAATTTTAACAAAAAATCTTCGCATTTTTACAGACGAATACAACTCGTTTAAAATTAGATAAATTTGAAATTAGAAAAAGTGTTAATAGTGAATTAAATATTATTGATAATCGGTTTTGTTTATATAGCTATATTTTTAATTTATTTGCACTATATTTAGAATATTATTATTGTAAACTTTATTAGTACTAACCATTATAACTTTTTTTATTGCTGTTTTCTTGATTGTATTTATATTATTAATAAAAATATTTTCTTTCTTGAATTTCGAATAAAAAAATATTATTTAATATTTTGTGATATTTTTTTAAATTTTTAATCATTTTTTACATTTTTAATTAATTACTTACCTACTTTCATCACTTTTTGTTTATGTTGGTATTTTGTCTATTCTTAGATTATTATTTTATATTTTTATATACTTGTCATTATTTTTAGTGTACTGTTTTTCCCAATGGGGAAAACTTTATTTTCGAATCGTGTTCATATTTGTATATTGAAAAAGTGGTGCAAGCAAAGTTATTTTTATTAATTTATTAATAATGACGCCGAGAAGTGACTACAAATTTTTTGAAGAATTTTTGAAAATGAGAAAAAGAGTACAATAAAATAAAAATAAATCGGCTTACTTATACCAATTTCCACTACGTGGTCCTTTCTTGCTTTTACAATATTTAAATAATTAATATTCTAGTACTCATATTACTTAAATTTCTCGAATTACCCACACACAGGTAGCACCTATTGTGGATTCTTAAATTTTATATTTTTTAAAAGCATGCATTTAAAAAATATGTACAAATTTATCATCTTACGGAAAAAAATCTTGTGCGAAAAAATTGAGGTAAATAGGTTTTTTTTTAAATGTCAAAACCATTTTTGTGCAGCATGTTAGTGGCGATGCTATGATTATAAGTATCATCTTTTTCAATTAGATGGTTGGCGACTTCAGAGAAACCGTGGTTATTCATTTATTTATTTATTCTTAAATTTAATTATGAAAACAAAAATATTAGCCACCCATCTCACTCGGACAATTCTGTGTTGAGATGAGCGGCTTTACAATTTAATAATAAACAGTAAATTTCAATAAGCAAACAATAATACATGAATAAAAATATGTGAATATTAATAAGTAGATAATAGTAAATAAATAATAAATATCAGATAATAATAATTAAATAATAATAGTAAGTAAATAACGATCAGTAAATAGTAATAAGCATATAATAATACACATTAAATATTAAGTAAATATTAATAAGTAAGTAGTAATAAGTACATATTAATAAAAATTAGTGAATATTAATAAGTAGATAATAGTAAATAAATAATAAAGATCAGATAATAATAATTAAATAATAATAGTAAGTAAATAACGATCAGTAAATAGTAATAAGCATATAATAATTCACATTAAAAATTAAGTAAATATTAATAAGTAAGTAGTAATAAGTACATATTAATAAAAATATGTTAATAATAATAAGTAGATGATAGTAAATAAATAATAAAGATCAGATAATAATAATTAAATAATAAAAGTAAGTAAATAACGATCAGTAAATAGTAATAAGCATATAATAATAAACATTAAAAATTAAGTAAATATTAATAAGTAAGTAATAATAAGTACATATTAATAAAAATATGTAAATAATAATAAGTAGATAATACTAAACAAATAATAAAGATCAGATGATAATAATTAAATAATAATAGTAAGTAAATAACGATCAGTAAATAGTAATAACATTTAAAATTAAGTAAATATTAATAAGTAAGAAGTAATAAGTACATATTAATAAAAATATGTAAATAATAATAAGTAACTAAAATTATGTGAATAAAATTATGTAAATAGTAATAAGTACATAATTATAAAAATAAAAATAGGTATGTCATAATATGTAAATTATAATAAAAATAGATAAATAATAATAATATGTAAATATCTAAGATAATATTTAAATATCTAAGATGTTCTTTGATTCTAATATTGACATTATGTGCTGTCTTACTGACATAAAATGAAGAACAGTTATCACAAATTAATTTATAGATGACCGAGTGGCTTTACGATTTCATTATTATTTTTACGTAATGTTCATGCCACAAAAATTTATTCCATAGATAAACAAGATATTCAAAGCAACTATTATTGTTTACGAACTATTTAACAGTCTGTTAATTGTAGACACTAGAACAACTCAGTGCGAGTATTAAGTTTAGCAGTATCTTACATCGAATACAGCCTTACATTCCACGGGCTGTAAACTCCAGGCTTGAGTTTATAGCCTGCAGGATCATGAGGCTATAGACTTTAGACAACAGGCCACAGGCTGTAGACATAGACTAAAGGCTATATACAAAGACTGCAGGTTATACGGGATGTATCGGGACGTACACGACGGACATAAACAAGCAATTCCTGTTATACAGAGCAAAAAATGTAGATGGCATTTTGGTCTCCGGTTACATTTTCAGCGAAAACAAAAAATTGCTGGGAAACGGCGTGATGGTTAATTAGTTATGAGGTGGGTTACATTGTGTTTTCAGTCGATGGTTATACAAAGAGTTTAATGAAATGAATTCATAAATTGCATTAAAAGAACAAAGCCTAAACGAAGTTCGACTTGAACAATATTTAATTGGGCAAGAGCCACAGAAACCTTAAAAAATGTAGAAACTGTGCCGCACAATTGAGAAAACTTGTCGATGAGCATGATCGAGATTTTATTAAAGGGATAGCTCATAATATTTCTCATTAAATTTTTACATTTAATTTTTGTTTGTGCACATTCTCATATATGTAAATATATCGCACCCCCACAACTAAACCGTCACACGTCAAAATATGTAAAATTAGAAAAATGATATTCGAAGTTTTGGATAATCACTGTATATGTACACGGAGACTTAAATATGAATCAAGATATTGATGTTTTCAACACTTTGAAACTGTGAATAATATTTTTATGTAGTGTTTTTTTTTTGGTAACTCCACACACACTGAAGGAAATAATTTCCCTCAAGGCCAATATCATCTTTGGGGATGCTGTGTGGAGGGTCTTTTAGAGGATAGGAAGGAGTGAACTTGGGTCTTGAAGAGACCCATGCTGTAAGATGGAGGAAATACAGAGGCCGGCAGATCGTTCCACAGCCGAGCTGTTGAACACAGGAACGAGTCGTAAAAGCGACCCGTTCTCATATGACAAATGTCGAATGTGTGCAAATATTGGGCACGCATTTGACATGTTTCCCGACTATGTCCCGGTGCCGAAGGGATCAATGACGCTAGTTCCTCAGAGCATCTTCTAATAAAATACCGGTAAAACAAGGATAGCATTCCCACGTAACGTCTGTGCTCCAAAGATTGCAATCCGTTTGTTAAGATCAGCGAATCTATAAAACTGTGGTATAAAGAACTGTTATTATTTTATTTATATACTTTTAATATTTGACTATTATTTGTACTAAATTATTTCCGTAAACAAACACAAAATAATTAAATAAAAATTCCAAATAATGGCAAAAAAAACCACGCAGTGAATCTTTCAGATACTCATCCTTTAGCATCCAGTGTTCATATACTACAGGCTGTAGGTTCTATTCAATAACGATATGCGAAAGAAGCAAAGGTTTTTTTAATTGAAAAAGTATGTCACCGGAGACCAAAAGCTGTCTTCATTTTGTACTTCAAATAAGCTCAGAAATCGCTAATTCAAGTCTGTCGGGTACGTCCCGATACATCCTGTACACATAGACTGTAGGCTATAGGCATATACTGCAGGCTCTATTGAGTACAGTAGTACTGACGTGTACATCGTACATGGTGTGGAACGGATTGCACGCCAGCTTTCAACTGGTAATTGATTAATGTGAGCAGATGCGTTTTATCGAAGGTATATCAAACACCTATCGATGTGTTTATAACGAGTTTATTGGATACGAGGCTGCTTCGTCTGCCATTTGTAGTCAATGATATATCTAATAGATTTAAGGCCATTCACTTGCTAAAATTCCAATGAAATCAGACGCTCCTTATGCAGGTGGTGACAAGGTCGAAATTCTCGCTTAACATCGACCCCATGTTTTGATTTACGCAACAAAACGTCACCGAAACTCGTGTTTTATTTTAATTTGTAAAGCTCAGGCATAAATATTAAAATGCTTTACGGTCATATTCTAAAAAACTTCATTTGCCACAGTGAACATATGACAATATCGGAAAAATTGTTCGTAAGTAGGAGATTTTGCGCTTTAAACATTTTTTTAGGTGTGATACTTTATTTTTTTTCTAGGCTTATAAAAAGACTCGACAAAAAAAAAATGCCCGAAAGTCACGGTGAAAAAATTGGACGGTTATACGATAGGCCAAGGTGTGTTCTACTTGCATAATTTAATTAAATGATCTATGATTTTTTTTTTCTAGGCCATCAAATTCTTAAACCGAAAACACACGATTTTGAATTACTTTCCCATTGCATCGCCTTAATACAGAATTACGATTTATCTCTATTCACTCTTATGAACGGAGCGCGCTAATTTAATGAAGATTAGGGCTTAAGCGATAGTTTTAATTTTTTTTAATAAAACACGATATATTTAGAATATAGCAACAGTGTGAATTTTTCCATGCCATAACTTGTTAAATAACAGATCCACATGTGATATTTATATTTTTCGGAGCAAACTGTGCGGATTTTTCTATCGAGGGAATTCCGTGCAATTAATTTTTAAATTCATTTCAATTCAACCATAGTGGAAGATACTCTCAGTATCGCCCTGGTGAAAGACCATCATTCAGAATTGAAACGTTGCTTGAAATGGCTTTTAGCCGTGTTTGGTGACCAGATCTGAATAGCCAGGTATTTCCCCAACCTCCTCTTCCTCTTCCCCTTTTCCCAAATACCTTCAGCCTCACAACATTCCCCAATTGGGGATGCCATAGTCTTACTGTCTCTAGACGGTTGGGAGCAGTTGGAACTCTTGTGCGGTATTCATATAAAAAAATAGACATCTGCATAGAGATTATCTTAAAAAATAACATATATTTTTTAAGTGCATAAAAACTTTATGTTTTCAAGGGAAGTGCATAATATCTCCAGAAATTCGGAATGCGAGGCCTGCTAAAATTAGGTTATCAGTTGGGTAATCAACCGAGATATTGCGTTAGAAAATCGACAAAAGAGACCATTTTCCTTTTTACAGCTAGACATCGAACCGCTGTATTTGAGGGTAGTTACAGCTGTTCCTCTACAATACTTTGGAATGAAATACCATTATCTATTAATTCGGAGATCGACATTGCTGCAGTGCTTCAAGAAGTTTTTCAGCGAATGGTTGATGACTGCACAGTCAGCCGCGCAACATCGTAATTGATAAATAAATATATTGTGTTATGCAGTGTTTTTTTTAAATTTAATTTTTTTTTTATATTAAAAATCTTTGATTATTTATTTTTATTTTATTAAAGTGTAGAGATTTTATGTAAGATACGTAACTTCGGCTTTATCTGATATCTAGAGGCACTGTTGAAAACCAGCTGCTCTTCGGGATCCAGAATGTGTAGCTGAGCAGGGACGTTTTTGTCAAATGCTAAAATTATATAATATGAAAAACAAAAATATGTTAATTATCTATATTATCGGAGATTTTTTTTAAAGCTAATCTCTAAACAGATATCTGATTTAAAAAGTAATTATCTGAAATTCAATGGAAATTCTTTATCTTGTATATCCCACCTATATATAACTCAATGTATTTTTATTTATTTTTAAATTTTACCCAGTCGAAGAGTGAAATAAAATTCAAAAGATTGGTATTCACTTTGTCTCATCATTATTAATAAAGGAATTAAAAATTACTTTGAAAACACCACTTTTTTTAACATACACACATCAACATATTTCGAAAGCGAAGCTTTCCTCATCAGGACATACAGAATACTATTAGCAATACGTTATTTTTGTATTCTGCATGTCTTAATCTTAATTAAATTTTTTTATCAAACTTAAAATATACTTGATCAAATTCATATTCTTTATATAAAACCATGAACAATGTGACCTTAGAACGGGGTACCCCAGTAAGGTTACATTTTTTGCGAACTTTTTGTTAAACTTTAAGAAATAAATAAAAATAAAATAAAATAAAATAATGAAGAAATCTTCGCTTTCAAAACATTTTACTATTTAGATATAAAAAAAAAGTTGTGTTAACAAAGTAAATTTTAAGTAATTTATTAACGTTAAGAGACATAATTATTGTAACTTTAGTCGTTAGCGTGTGGAATGCCGTTAATATTTATTTTTTCACAAAATGTTTTCCAAGTCTGTCATATTATGTTCATCTAATCTATTACATGCATTTTCCCATATAAATTGCTTGAACTAAAATGTCCTTGTGTTAGCTAAAACTTGCTGGTTTCAGCTGAAACACAGTAAATACTGCTGGCCGCTGAGTGGCAATGGACACCAGATAGTGAACAGTGGACATGTGAATAAAAAGCAGACGTGTTTAAAGCAGGTACGTAAACATAAATAGCGGGGCGGACTTCGCCGATAGCGATTTTCTCAATCCGCATTTCGTGCTACGGGAGCTTTTTGCGTGCCAAAGCAAATAGCGATAAACCCTCTTAAATAATGCCAATTGATCGAACGTGATAAAAGTATAATGGTCGCATTTCTGTGCACGCGGGAATAATATTTTATCATTGATTGATGTGTGCAAAACAAACTTAAAATATTCGCTTTTTCTGGTGAGACAGAATATTTATTGAATATAAGCCCCAATAAAAATATAATATTCCTTTCATTAGCTCGGAAAAATCCATTTTATTAAAATATAGGCTGTAGTATTTTAAATTTTAACAATACCTAAGATCAGTAGCGCGCGTTACTCTGTGACTAAAGGTAAGCTGTGTGTAGTTTTACAAGTTCGGGTATGAATTTTTTTACACTGAATATTTAAAAATATTGTGGTTAACTGAATAAATGGGCGTACAAGTTCCTTGCCAAATTCATGGAAGAAATACGCTTTGATTAGAAATTTGCGGTATATTTTTTATTTTATTTTTGGTAGGCACAGCTTTTTAGCATTTATGAACTGCACGCATTGTCTAGGATCATAATAATGGGTTTGATGGATGTTTTTCCTTTGAAGTAAACCGAAAAAAAGTTCAGTTTTTAATTATTAAATATTTTTATTGAGATTTAAAAACCACATTGTAATATTTAATTAGTGAAGAAAATAATATTGTAATAACTTTGTAATCATTATAAAGATAGCTGCCAATAATATGGGATTAAAAATGGAGAATAATATTGACAAATCTTGAATTTGAGATATGATATCGATGAAGATGACATAAATTGAAATGGTCTCATTAGCTTAGTCCAATTTATGTCATCTTCATCGATATCATATCTCAAATTCATGATTTGTTAATATTATTCTCCATTTTTTTATTTTCATTTGGGTTATGTTAATATTATTTTCTATAATGATTTAAAAAATCTTGAATTTGAGATATGATATCGATGAAGATGACACAAATTGAAATGGTCTCATTATCTAAGTTGGTTAAGCGGTTGCCCCGCATAGACAGAGGTTCTGAGTTCGAGTCCCCGATGAGACTGAAATCTTTTTATTTTCTGTTGTTTTTTTCCGTTTTCACGTTTCATTTAGGTTATGATAATATTATTTTCCTGAACTAAAAAACGTTATTTATTTACGTTTTATTTACGTTTTAGTTGTTGTAATATACAATATTGTTGTCTTCCTCTTAAACATGATATTTTATTGTTGTTTCTCTCTTTCGTATTATCTTCTCTCATTCTTTTTATATACCTACATATACGATAACTCTGTATTATTTTATTTAGTTATTATATTTGCCTGACGAAGTTCTAAGCGAAACGGTTAAAATAAAAAAAATAAAAATTCTGGTTTATGACAAAGTGGGAGTTTTATTTAATAAAAAACTTAGATTGGTAAATATTGAAGAGCCGAAATTTAATGTAATATATCTACAATTACATGTATATTTATTTCTAAGCAAAAATACACAAAGATGATATTTGAATTGATCTTTGCGAATATTTCTCGCAAACATAAGATTAAAGACATCAACATGTTTCTCAATAAAACATAAAAATGTGATCCTTCGAATATCAGCAAATGTTAACAAAAAACCTTATATCGGAAAAAATATGATTTCTCCTTCGAAATTGTGGATTTATTTGGGAATAATGGATATGTCAAGTAAACACACGAGAACCATTCCAAGTTTCCCAGTACATAATCGTTAAAAATTGTCTGTCGTTGAAATGAAAACGTGCTCGGATATCTAATGTCAAAATATTTTATTTTGAAGGGGGGCGTCGAGACATTGATGTTTTCAACAAAATAATTTACGAATTTCAACAAAATGACAATGATGCGGTGTAATAAAGATTGCTGTTTTGAAAAAATGATTGTGTTGTTCCTTCAATCTGATATTTATCTTCAACTAGTTGCATGTGAGTAACATCATGTTAATCATGTTTTAGTCCAGACTGTCTGACGGTTTCCACGGTTGAGTGGTTACGATCCTTGGCTACGAATCCACAAGTCGCGGTGACAATTCCCGGCGTGGCAAGTAAATTTTATTTGATTAATTTCCTAATTTAATCATAAAAATATCAGTATAGTATATTTTTCTAAAGTGTTAGATATTTTCAGTATCGTCCTGGTCAAAGACCACCATTCTGAATCGAGACGTTGCTTGAAATAACGCTAGCCGTGTTTGGTGACTAGATCGGATCTGAAGAGCCAGGTACTTCCCCACCTTCTTCCTCCCCGTCTCCCCCCTCTCCACACTACCTTCAGCCTCACAATATACCTCGATTGGGGTTGCCATAATCTCACTGACTCCAGACGGTTGGTAACAGCTGGGATTTTTGTGTGGTAATCGCAAGAAAATAAAATTCTCATTATTGCAATGAGCAGGTATATACGAGTAGACATTCTTATATAGATCGTCGATTGTATGGAAAGTATGGAAAAATTGTGGTATTAAAAAGGGTTTCTAAATCGTTGATTTTTCATTACTTTATTAGCCTGGATACCGCACAAGAGTCCCAACTGTTTCAGAGTCGAGGGCCTCCATGGTCGAGGGGTAAGGCTCTCGACTACGAATCCGAAGGTCGCGGGTTCAAATCCCGGCGTGCGCAAGTAAATTTTATTTAATTAATTTGTGTTGTTTCACAATTAATTCATTTAAAAATAATATATAGTATATTTGCGCACGTTCCAGAGTGAAACATACTCTCAGTATCGCCCTGGTGAAATACCACCATTCAGAATCGAAATGTTGCTTGAAATGGCTTTTAGCCGTGTTTGGTGACCAGATCTGAATAGCCAGGTATTTACCCTTTTCCCCACCTTCCTCTCCCCCTTCTCCTTCTCCTCCCCAACACCTTCAACCTCACAACATTCCCCAATTGGGAATGCCATAGTCTCACTGGCTCCAGACGGTTGGGAGCAGTTTGGGACTCTTGTGTGGTAATCATATAAAAAAAAAATAAAAAAGAGTCTCTGGAACCTGTGGGACTATGGCATTTGCACATATTTGAGATATGTTGTGAGGCTGAAAGGGTGGAAAAAGGAAGGAGAGGGGAAGTAGTAGGTTGGGAAGTACTTAAGGATTAAAATATGGTCACCAAACCCAGCTAAAGTCATTTCAATTCATTTTTTTATTCTGAATGTATTTTACCAGGGCGATGCTGAGAGAATCTAAAACTTTTACCATCGCTTCATACTACGTATACTATTTACTATACCAAATTAAAGTTAGATATTGATTTATGGAGAGATTTTATAAAATGAGTTAATTTAAAAGCAGCATTTTTGGTACACAGCTTAATTTACATCGCCTGATACGAATAAAGAAATAACGGGTGCAGCTCAAAAAACAATTAAATTGAATATTGTTCCGTTGGAAATCAAAATAAAACCCTCATTTCAGAGAATTCGCTACTCAGTTTCAGGCCAATTCAAATGAAATTGACTGGACCGGAGTTTAAGCGACACCCGGAAACAAATATATCCCAAATTAGGCGCTAAACTATACTTTGCGGTTGCAACCAATAAAACGATCAATTTATCGTAAAATTCTATGCCGAAAATACTTATGCATGCCGGGGACCTACGGATTCGTACCCGAGGATCGTAACCACTCTACAATGGAGGCCGTCAGATATTGATACTGTTATTATCGATACAATGTATGTAAATAATTAGTATGGTATCTAAATAATACAAAAAATATCGAGGTTCCCCGGAGACGCAGAGAGAAATGATGGACCGCCACACAGCGCTGTTTTGATACACGCTCCTTGCATCGTTCGCCATTCATGTATGGTCTCATATATAATCATTTGTTATTCTGAAATAACTCAAGTATTTGATTCTCTTGGTCGTGCCAGTATATTGGCACCATTCAGTCTCTCGTTATATATTCTCCTGCATATTGCGAAGTATCTAATATAAAATAATAATAATGATGGACTACGAGGGGCGATAAATGCCATTGTTCCTCCAAATACCTTGTTCGGCAAATTCAAACTGGATTTTCGAAAAGATCGGAATTGTACTTTATCGGATGGCGGAAACATCAGATGGATGGCGAATTAGGGGTGGGTCCACAAAGGGCTGGACCCTCCCGACATCCCTAGCAGTCTGACTACCCCAGCACCCCCGCAGGCCCCGGGGGACGGGCGTGACGGATTTTTAAAACGGACACACGGAGGCTGAAGATGCGTAATGACAGCTTGACCATGAATGTCATCGCTGAGAAGAAATGGAAGGACGTTGCAAAGTTACGTAATTTTTAATGTTAATTAATTTGTACCACTGAATAGGCAATCGATAGAAGGTGATCTGAAGAGACTTGAAAGAAAACTGAAATTACCAATTCTTTTGGACAATTACTAATTTACTTGTTCTCCCCAGACAGCGAACTGCTCTATTTGAGGGTAGTTAGAGCTATTCCTCAACAAAACTTTAGAATAAAATACCACTATCTATTCGAAGATCGGCATCGCTGCAGTGCTTCAAGAAGTTCTGCACAGAATGTTTATTGACTGCTCACTCAGCCGCACAACACCATAATCCATCAATAATTAAATGGATACTTGTTTTGATTTTTTGTATTTTTAGAATTAAAATCTTTTTTTTATTTTTTTTATTTTATTTAAGTATAGAGATATGTAACATTAACTTTATCTAATTCATAGAGTTAGTGCTGAAAGCTAGTTGCACTCCTGGCTCCGGAATGTATAGCTGAGCCCTGACGTTTTTGTCAATTGCTAAAATTATATAATATAAAAACTTAAAAATAATTTATTGACAGGTAAATGTTTTCGTTCATTTTTATTAGTATTAAGATATTTTGACTCCCAGGACACAGATGTTGATTATTTGTTTAAGAATTTCGAGAATTATAAAGAAAAGTCTGGTGGATTTCACCGGAAGTAAAAGAAAATTTAGCTTATTTTGGCCACACTAAACATGGCCACAACACACCTCTATCTCTTCAAAGATTTGTATTAGTCATTGTGTGTTACGGTGATAGCAAAAACATTGTTTTGCACAACCTAAATTATATTGCTAAATTCTCTTTGTTCCAACCTAAATTATAGTGCTAAATTCTCTTTGTTCCAACCTAAATTGTAGTGCTAAAATCTCTTTGTTCCAACCTAAATTGTAGTGCTAAATATGAAGCTGTATTTAAAATACGAAATCTCGATAATCTCGAACGGCGAGCATCTCGATCAGCCAATAATTTTTATTTTAGTACGTAATTTTGATCTTTGAATTTGACATCTATATATCGGTAGAAAGAAGAGTGTCTGTGGATGGGTCTGCATGAGATTTTGATAAACCACCCCATTCCCCTTTCGTACCCCTCAATGCAGAATGTTGGTACCTCTTTGCAAACTTGACGTTCAAAATAAAAATAAAATAACTGGGTAGAAGTTGGGGTAGGGGTAGGGGTAACACAATACAACTTCAAACCATTCATCATCCTAGCAATGCAGGGTACTTCAGATACTCTAACTATTTATAAAGGCAAGACTCCAAAATAACAATTCGAGAGTAGGTATTTTGTCGTAAATTTTGGTTAAAGTGAACAGTTCAGGTTTTCTGTTAAATATTATAATTTAAATAAAATTATGGATATCCCTTATTAATGTTAAGTATTTATAATTTTTTTTTTTTTGAAATTTAAACATAAAATAAAGGTTTGTTTTAGGGTGGCACAGTCGCATTTTATAATTTTTTCTCAAAATATAGCTTTTTACATCGAATACTAAATCGAGCAATGCTTTTTGTAGAATTTTGCTAAAGTTTGGACGATCGTCAAATGTCTTCAACCTACAACCACTCCTCTCAGGGCAGCCCCCAGCTGGCGCAATTGCAGCAATCCGCTCCAGCCGCCAGATTGCCAACGCGCTGATAGTACCTATATTTAAATTAAAAAGTTAGATTATCTATAATATTATATTATTCCTATTGAGTTAGAAAAATCTAATTCCGTTCCAGATGCAGCACCTGACGCCCAGCGATTATACAACACATTTGAAAATCCATATTATAAACCTAATTGAGCAACAATAGAACCCGTAAAACTCGACCATCATCATTGTTCTGTTATTTGAGTTTCCCACCCTATGACGTTATTGACGTTATTACTCCTTTTTATAGGAGTATGTATATATAGTTTATTCGATCGAAAAATTCACCTGGGGTAAGAAAAGGAGACAGAATACGCAGTGCTAAATGAGAAATGTATCGGCGGCTAGGCGAAAAATAAAGCAATGAAAGAATGAGACACGGTTATATTAATCGATAGTGGGATCGCATTCTTCCTGGCCATGTGGACAATATTTGTTTCGTACTTGATAAAAGTATACGACTTTGAAACGTATTAAAAAAGTTAATTTTTGCATACCAAGAAAAATATTTTTATAGTAAGGATATGGACAATGCAGTAGAAACACTAGCTACTCGTAGCGTTTGTTACGCTCGTTGAGTTGGTACCTGTCAGACAGTTTTTATTCGCTTTGTTATTTCATAATTTAAAATGTTTATCTGCAAATTTAATACAACAAAACATTATTTGTTTATTGGAAAACAATACAGTAATATATTTGTACATATTAATATATCTTCCTGCAAAGCTGCCAAAATCAGGTGGTTTCAGTGACGATATTTTGAAGGTTTTTCTGTATATTATGTGTTTACCTTTACGTTTTTTAAAATGAATGGCAAAAAAATCACCTGTGGCAGCCGCCGTTTGGCTCAGAGCCGGGCTGACTTCTCTACCACAAATTATCAACAATATTAAACACCGAGACGTTTCTTCAAGGCTGAATCTAGAGAATACATTTCCAAGTCCTAATGATCTCTTTAAATCATCTTACTTCGTATTAAAAATTCGTTGCTTACCTTCAACTGAGACGCCCTTTCAAGGTGATGTTTAACCCCACCCGAACCTTCGTCGAGGAGCATGTAAACAAGGGGGTGAATTTAAATTTTAATATTCGTTGCGTCCACCGCATTTACTGCCGCGCTGACGGCAGAAGTGGCCGAGTAAACACAAAACGAGAACTCGCCAAAGGAGGAACATAGCTCTCTTTTGGAAGACGAGCCTCAAAATAGCAATTCATTTCAGAAGGTCTGTAGAAACTGTAAATTCGTTAGGAGTTTTGCGCTCACAATGAGGACCACACTTAAATATACATAAAATAATATTAATATTCAATGGATTATTTCTATCGCGGAATTTTCATGGGGTAATAACCCAAGTGCGCTTTACAACATAATTCATCTAGTCTTTAACTTATCACTAAGACTTACATCTAATACTAGCTGAATTATCGGGAATTGCCCGGGGTTATGAATGTTTACCCTACCCCTACCCAGAAATTTTCCTCTGTGCAAAATTTCATCAATAAATAACAACATTCTGCTTTAAGGGGTGGGAAAGGGGGGTAGGGGTGGTTTTTAAAATCTCATATAGACAGTGACCTTCCTATTGTTATGAAGGTCAAATGTGCAAAATTTCATCAAGCTCGGAATAAAACTGTAAATTTGCATACAAAACAAAAACACACTGCCCGCCCGGAACATTCTTCTTTATATAATTGAAGAAAGAAGAAGATGGCTAAAACACACTGAAATAGATATATTTTTCTTAAAGGTCACGACAGTCGTCCATAGTATTTACTCTTAGATAGAATTCTTCCCTTTTCTATTTCGTTTAAATTTTAACGCTTTACCATTGTACCAACAACGTATTTTACTGTTATACTGTTCAATTTTATGTTCACATTTTTTTTATTACACCGATAACACAATACAAATGCACTCCCATGAAACTTATTTTTAAAATACCATATTCTTATGTTTAATTTTAAAACTCCCACATAAACCATATTATACTATAAGTATATGTGAAAATAACAGTAAACTTTGTATCACATTTTATGTTTCTTATTTTCACTAATAACTTTTATCATTTATTTTTTAAAAACAAACGAATATCATAATACTAAGTTTTAAATTGAAAACTTTCACTTAAATAAACCATAGAAATGTGATTTTGAAAAAAAAAAATTTGTTACATTGTTTGTAATTTTATTAAACCTTCTTATAATCTACTATTTCAAAATTAACTAATATGTATCAAAGCTTTCAATAAATAAAAAAAAATGCAGTTTTATTACTTATTAGTTTTAAGTAGTGATCGAGAAACTTACTAACTAATGAGTTACACTTAAGACTTATAGCTGTTGACTTACAAATAAGACGTATAACTTTGACGTTGACGGCCTTCATGGTCGAGGGGTAAGGCTCTCGACTACGAATCCGAAGGTCGCGGGTTCAAATCCCGGCGTGCGCAAGTAAATTTTATTTAATTAATAATTGTGTTGTTTCACAATTAATTCATTTAAAAATAATAAATAGTATATTTGCGCACGTTCCAGAGTGGAAGATAGTCTCAGTATCTCCCTGGTGAAAGACCACTATTCAGAATTGAACCGTTGCTTGAAATGGCTTTTAGCCGTGTTTGGTGACCAGATGCAAAAACCTCATTGTAATATTTAATCATTGAAGAAGATAATATTAATATCTAAATTAAACGTGAAACCGAAAAAAACAAGAGAAAATAAGATATCAGTCGCATCTGGGATTCGAACCCAGGACCTCTGTCTTTCCGGGACAACCGCTTTACCAACTTACCTAATGAAACCAGTTCAATTTATGTCATCTTCATCGATATCATATTTCAAATTCAAGACTTTGTCAATATCAACATCTATTTTTTAATCCCATATTATTGACAAAAAATGAATTAGTCTAATTAGCTAAGTTGGTAAAACGGTTGTCCGGAAAGACAAAGTTCCTGGGTCGAGTCCAAGATTCGACAGATATCTTTTTATTTTCTGTTGTTTTTTCGGTTTCATGTTTCATTTAGATATTAATATTATCTTCTTCAATGATTAAATATTACAATGAGGTTTTTAAACTTCAATAAAATAATAAAAAATAATAAAAAAAAGAATATTCTGTACATTTTTAGTAAAAAGTCAATAGATTTCTCATATAAAAAAAAAACTGATATTTATCCGAGACACTATTTAGGTTGCAATTGTGTCCGTGAAGAACTTTGTAATCATCATAAAGATAGCTGCCAATAATATGGGAGGGGTGGGTAGGGATCTGGGGTCAGCGTGTTCAGAAGTGACGATGGGTCAACAGAGTCCTGCGGGAGACGTCACAATTATTACTATTTTTCTGGTTTTAGGATGTTGGCTAACATCAGAGCAATCTTATCCGAGTAGGCTGCAGCACGGAACAACTCTGCACATTCACAACATTACCTAGATTTCGATGCCATGAGGTGCGTCATCTTCTTCTTATGATACGCTTTCCATGTCTTTATATAGATTATCAATTGGGAAATCGTACATTTTTCAAATTAGATACTACAGATTTTTCTTATAGCTAACAATTATCTCACAATTATATGGTAATTCCACATTTGTTACCCTTTTATGTGATTTATTTAATCGTAGTCCCCATAGTGTAAAAAACAGTTGTAAACTAATATACGATATTATAGAGATTAAAACAAATTAAATTAAATGAGAAATTGTAAAAAATTCACATAGACAAGTATTGGGAATAACAAATAGTATAAGTAAGTAAACATTTGAATATTAATGATTTAAACGATACTATAGATATCTGCATCAGACGTGCAAGACGTGAAAGGTTGATAGGTAAAGTGTAAAAAGTCACGGGGGCAGTTTTATAACTATTTTGCAACATGGGTCAAAAGATAGTCGCAAAACTGTCTTTAAGTGACATCGAAAATATCAACGGTCATCGTTATCTGTCCTATTGATTAATTACCTATGGATTATTTAAAAAAAAAAATACAGTTTTATTATTTGATAATTCTGTGAGTTTCCGACAAATTATCAAAATGTGTACCAACATTTTTGGTAAAGATATTTTCTGGCCATTTGTTATATTTCTAAAAATGCACATTGAAAAATTTCTATGCCGGATGAACATATGTCCACAGAGGATTCAAATGCTTTTCTTTCTAGCATAGGAAACTAATATTATTCAAGCTGATTATCTCAGAATGAATATTCGAATATATCCCCGTCTCTTGGCGAAGTCCTCAATTCCGCTACTACAAAACTCTATAAGAAAAATACGGCTTTCAGAAAGTAACTTTTTTATGTAATCCTTTATTTATTGTGGTACGAAGCCGGACGGCCAAGTACCTACGTGTCCGACATACAGAACGGGTTGAATAAAGCGACCCCCTCACGTGTATCCGGGAAATTTATATATACATATATATATATATATATATATATATACACAGGGGGATGGAGGGGTAAGAGTGGTTGGGAGCAACCCTCCCTGAAGGGTGGGTGGTCACTGCAACCCCTGCGGCGATAGCTTCCGATGCATTCTTTATGGAGGGACGAAAAATCGAACCAACAGCGCGATTTCTGCAAGCTATTGGGAACTAATGATTCCGGAGCATTCAAAATAAGAATAAAATCCACCATATTTCGAAGTTAAAATATTTTTGAAATACCAACTAAATTCTCACTTGCAAATTGAGTACTTATTCAGAATTTTTCTTCAAATCCTTGCAAGCAAACAAATATTTACAGAGAGAAACTTTTTTTTTCAAAATCGTAATCATTTTTTAACTTCATATACCAAAAGCGTTTTTGATGAAATTAGTAAAATAAATATTTATTCAGTTGTTTTACAATACCATTAAGAAATTATTTCTGCAAAATTTATGATACCGCAAGACTTATGCCCGGAAATCGTCGCTCATTATTTATTCATAATCCTTTTTCCACCATTATTTTTTTTAATGAAATAACATTATTTTACCAAAGAAAATCAGCAGTATATAATAATACGCAGACATCATTACGATAATATTTAACTGCGTGAAGAAAGCTATTAAAAACAACGCCGTAACTTTGTGTAAACCACTATACAAAATACAATGAAATGCGATTCACAACCGCGTATCGATTTCCACATTATTTCGAGAATCGCTCATCTAGTTATCTCGCTAAATAGTTAGAAAACAGATTGTCTTACTTATTAATTTTTATAATTTTTATTTTTTTATATGAATACCGCGCAAGAGTCCCAACTGTCTGGAGCCAGTGAGACTATGGCATATCCAATTGGGGAATGTTGTGAGGCTGAAGGTATTATGGAGAGGAAGGAGAAGGGAAATAGGAAGATGGGGAAATACCCGGCTATTCAGATCCGGTCACCAAACACGGCTAAAAGCCATTTCAAGCAACGTTTAAATTCTGAATGGTGGTCTTTCACCAGGGCGATACTGAGATTACCTTCCACTCTGGAACGTGCGCAAATATACTATACATTATAAGCATTATGGTGGTCTTAAATTAAAAAACGACCAATTTACATTGGAACACAAACTTGCCGTACGTAATTTAAAATGTCGAACCAAAAAAAACCCTTTTTTTTTTTTATTTCTATATTTTTATTGACGTAATCATATTTACATAGCAAATATGATAATTAAAAAAAAAAAAAAAAATTCATGGCATATATTTCATTATTTAAAATAAATAAAAATATAATAATTCTCACACGTACTAGATATTTACTAAACCTTTAATTTAAAAAATATATATCACTCAGTTTTGATGGGTATTTGGGCCTCAAAACCAAATTTAAGTTATGTATGAAACAGGCGGCGCAGCCGTTCCGCTTAATAAGTCGTGAAATGCCGCGTCTTCCTCTGCATCGCCTTTTTTCCCCTTTCTCCAAGTAGAAAGTAGAAAACACTGATACAGACAGTAATTAACAAAAAATATAAAATATTAACTACAAAATTTGCCTGCATCCTAATTATTTCTCTTTAAAAAACGAGAACAGCAGATAAATAATTACACAAGTAAAATTAAAATGAAAAAAAAATATATATATATTGTGTTTCACAGAAAAACTCGAAAAGGTACACAATATGCAAACGAGGTTTATTTGTTATTTACATGATAATAACTTTCAATCTTCTTCTGAAAGTAATGAATGCACCAAATAATACGTCTGAAACCTTCAGAATTTCATTTTGATTAAATAATTCGCACATTTTTCTGATTGGATCCCCGTTATCAGCATTTATTTCATTTTAATTTCTTCAATAGAGATGTAGTTATTTTGTGGAATCATTATTAATCAAATTAATATGAAGTATTTTGTTTACTCCACTGTTTAACATATAAGTATCAACATGTTTCGAAAGGGAAGCTTTCCTCATCAGTATATTTCCTATTAGTATATTATGTATCCCGATGAGGAAAGCTTCGCTTTCGAAACATGTTGATATTTATATATTAAACAGTGGTGTAAACAAAACACTTCACATTAATTTTATTTTATTTCAGTCGTTTCTTTTTTATTTATTTACTATAATTATTATTATTTTTAATTCCTTTTTTTACATATTTTTAATTTTTTGGAAAACCAGCAGTTAACAATATTTATGACGTGCAGTAGATGTGTATATATTTATATATATATATATATAAACTGAACGAATAATAGATTTTCACTCAAGTGTTTTAATTATTAAATTAAATAAAATTACAATTTTAACCAGTGGAGATGGGATGGGGGGAATCATGGAAAGGGAATTGATCTAGTCTGTGTAGAGTAATAGAATTTATTTATTAATTTTTAGTTTGAAATTGTGAGCTGCTGAGTTGAATAAGTCTAACTCACTGTATGAAGTGTTAAAAATGTATGAAGCTCGGTAAATAAATTTGTTTTGTTTTGTTTCGAGTTATTGTTGCTCTGAGTGTGGGCTTAGTGTGTGGTTTTATCTAGTTTGTCTGATAAGCACTTTTAACTGAATTTGTTCAAGTAGTTCAGAGCAATCTTTCACATAGCTGACTCTTTTTTGTGCAAGTAAATCATGGCAATAATTATTTTTATCAATCTTCCCCTAGATTATCAATCATATGTTTCGTTCCTAATAACATGATCAAGATATTGTGTTTATCAATACGATAAACTTATTTTTGTATAAAATTTAACAAAATTTCCAAAGTTGTGGTACTCCTGCGATCGGCCCCGGGCTCTTTTGGAGGTTTTATGAAATGCTAAGCAATCGTGCAATGGCAGTAAATGGGAGGGTTTTATGGGAGTGCTCTAGAATTGTATATATTTCTACTTCCGCAGGGATTCAGGTTGGATGCAATAACGCCAACTTGCGAGTGCCCACAACACACGTGAACTCAATCAAATAGACTAGTTACTATACTTAATGGAAACTAGGACACGAAAAAACAAGACAATTTCTTGTGAATGCTGAATTATTTTGATAACCGTATAAAATATTCCTACCTTTATACCAAATAAGAACATGTTACAGCAGTGGCGTGTAGTTCAAAAGGCTTAAAATCTGTACGTACCACTAAAATTATAGAAAAAATTTCAAAAGGTGACAGTTCCAAGAATTTTGTAAGGAACTTCTACGCTCATTTATTCAGCTGTCCATGACAATCAGCGTAAGATGAAAATAAAATAATTTTCGAACATTCATTCCACAATTTATACTTGAACTTGAACAACTACACACAGTCTACCTTAAGTCAAAGAGAAATCCACGCCACTGGTTATCAGAGGCGGTTCGTGGCTCATTGGGAGTTCAATCGGTTATTAAAAATGTGAGAAAAAATTTCTTTATCTGAATGAAAAATCCGTTTCACATTTTTATCCCTAGATCTAAAGAAGTTTCATCGTTTTACATTCGCCAGTGATTATCAACCCAGCAACAAGAAACAATTTGGCGATTCATTAAAACGTCCGCGACTAATGAATGATATAATATCGCAGGTCACATAAAACAGTATTAAATACGAAAATCATACTTTACATAAAAAACTAGTTTAATTTGAAAAAAAAATAACGCTTTCAGTAGATAATTAATGTATATCAATAACTTAAAACACGATAATCACTGAAAAAAAACTATTGATTTTTGCAATATACTATTCCGTACAAATTGGCTCATAGTCGCTGCGCGTCCAGGCGGCTAGTAGATTCCAAAGATTTGCACGCTGGGTACGGTGTACCGCTGCAGTGCTACCAGTATATTTTACATGAACTATTTATTAAGCCAGAGACTCTCATAGTAGCTGAAATCATGCTGCACGTATGGGATTCAATTTATTGTCGCTCTCGGACAGTATTACGTATATGGACGGGTTAATTTTTTAGCAAGGAATTTGAATCGCGAATGTTTAAAGTGTGTTTTAAAATGTACGATTTGGGTTTTTCTTCATTTCTTAACTTTTTTGGGAGTTCCCCGCACAAATGCACTATAGAGAAGACCGCCAATGCTTGTTATTATATTTTCTAGATGATCTAGGAGAATGCGTAGTGTATAATATATTTTTAAAAATACATGTGTTTGAAGACAGAACAAGCGCTAGAGCCCTGAGAAAATCACATGTCAAATCTTTTAATATCCCACTTTGTAAAACCTCTA
The DNA here is from genome assembly GCA_022606495.2 of Halesus radiatus. NCBI lineage: Eukaryota > Metazoa > Arthropoda > Insecta > Trichoptera > Limnephilidae > Halesus > Halesus radiatus. Next base: position 37,240 of record JAHDVE020004809.1, on the reverse strand, counting down.
ATGGACAAATAAGTTTGAAATACAATGCTAATAAGTTTTTCAATTCCCTACCTTGTGACGTTAGAAATACGCAACCCAAAAGTTCCTTAAAAAGTAACATCATTGATCACCTCCAGAAAACCTGTTTGACCGTGAAAATAGTTAAAAACAAAACGCTAAATTGTAATCTACCAATCTTTTTTTTTATATGAATACCCCACAAGAGTCCCAACTGTTCCCAACCATCTGGAGCCAGTGAGACTATGGCATCCCCAATCGGGGAATGTTGCGAGGCTGAAGGTATTGGGGAAGGGAAGGAGAAAGGGAAGAGGAAGAGAAAGAGGAAGGTGGGTAAATCTATTTTTCATTTAACGTATACAATAATATAGCTGAACAATCACTCCTGTAAATTGGAATCTCAACACAGGCGTTTCACACCTAGTGAGATGGGCAATACGACAGCCTATAACAAATGTTTTGTACATATGCATAAATGAATTAAAAATTGCTTTGTAATCACCACTTTATTAATATATACATATCAACATTTTTTTTAAAAGAAAGACAAATATTCCCTGGTTACGAATAACCTGACAATATTTGAAAATCTCCTACCACCATCACAGTAAGCGGAACAAGCGAACATGTTTTGAAAGCGAATCTTTCCTCATCATTTCCCCATTTTATATTTTAAATTTTTTTATACCTACTATGTATCATGTTCTTTTGTTATCTTAAAACTTCCATTCTTTATGTAGTGTGCACAAAATCATGTAAAATGTTAATTAATTAACAATAATAAATAATGAATAGCAGTAGCAGTGAAAGAAGACGTACTTCATGGCTTCGAAATCTTCGTGACTGATACGAGTGTAGTTCCATTGAGTTGTTTCGGATTGTAGCATGAAGGGTGAATATTGCCCCGATGATAGTCGTACGAGATGATGATAGGAGAGGGAACCAGAACAGGAAGAAGCTACGCGTATGTGGTGTTAGGTGATGTCTGGGATACTCCAGGATGATAAAATCAGCCAATGTAAAGAGTCGAAATAACAGAAGAGTAGTATGTAAATTTGAACCACTAACGTCAGAATGAATACACTTCCCCTAAGCACGACTTCGACGGCTGGAGGCAAAGGTCATGTGACACCCATTTTGTCACCAGCTTTGGTTCACTGCCGTCCACGTTTGTTTCGCGTGGTTTTGGCAACGGTAAGTAAATTACAAAACATTTATAAAAATGGTCAAACTTAATACTCTAACAGAATTTACGGTTTTGTAAACACGCTGAGCCTTCTTACTTGCTTGCTGTTTTACTTAAATTGGCGGGAAGCTTAGCTCGCTCCCCGTCCGTTTTACTTTGGTTTTTTCCCTTTCTGTGTGTTAGTGCGTCTCTATGTATTATTTGCTAAGTGATATGAATCTTGTGTGTATTTATTTGAATGAAGCAAGAGTGTATTTTAAAAGAGTGTTGTTGAGTTTGTAAACGCACATATTATGCTAAGATGATTTTTTTTGTATTCCTGTTCCATAAAAAAAATGTTATTCATTTTTATATCACGAATATTCATATTTCCGTTTTGTTTTACCGTAATTTTAATATCCGCAGAAATTAAAAAAAGAAACGTTGAAGACAGCATCCGGGCAATTTTCCAATTAATTATAGAAAGCGGAAATAATTTTCCAAGGAACAATAAGTAGGCGATACAATACATAGGCAAGTAATTAATTATCATAGCGCAGATTCGCTTATCCGTGAAATTCCCCTCGGACCGTATTAAAACTTTCGAAAACCGGAAATTCGATCAAAAGGAAAATAATAAACGTCCGCTCCCAAATTTAAACGTTATTTCTCCTCCGGATTAGAATTCTTCTTCTCTTCTTCATCCTCTTGGCTCTTTTCTTTCCATACTTTAAATGATGCAATAATTGTAGAGGAGTGGTGATATTTTTATGAAAGGTTTAATACAAAAACAAATGTTTCGAAGAAAGAAATCGGATCAAGTTGTAATTTATTCCAACTTGCAATAAGTATTTTAATTTATTTATTCATTCATTTCTATTCGATACCTTAGTTCAATAGGGAACTAACTCAAAATACCGGAAAACTGGATTCGAAAATTTTTCATAAAGACATCGCTCCGATGTAAAGTTATTTTGTTCACCTATAACGTGACAATAGATGCAACATGTAAGTAATTTATCAACCTATCATATCATAGGTGAAAATGGCTACATTTATTAAGTTCCAAACGGAAACATTTGACATGTTTCTCCATTGAACTAAGAATATGCTGATTACATTATAATTCCATAAAGAATTATCTGACTACATAATTAGGATGAATTAGACTTAGACTTTTTTATTCAAATATGAGAAGGGAGAGTTTCTTTATCATTTTTCATCATTAACTCAAAACCCAGAAATTTTGAGTTATTTCCCTATTGAACTAAGGTATCGTATTTATTGTAGACATTTTATTAATAACATAAGAAATTATTTTATGTAACGATGTGCATGTACTGTAAATTAATAATATTTAATAACGTATCGTGAACACCTCACTAGGGGAACCTGTACTGGGGTGTTCACTTATTTTTGATATAGTGTTATTGTGAAATGGTTATACAATTATGTTTAAGAATAATATAAATAAAATAAAAATATTGTAAAAAAGACAAAGATCTAAATTAATTATTTGTATTTATGTAAATATTATTATGTTTATTTTAGTGTAATTAGGCTATGGAAAAAAATGTTCCTTTTGATTTTATCCAGATCGAGATATTATGTTTTATTAAATGTTCATAATATTAATGGTGTATTCTCTCTTGTTTGTTTTAATGATTTATGCATGTGATTATATATTTTAATTGCATAGTATTTAAAATGTATATTTATACTATTTATAATACACAGAGATAACGCGGTGTTTAACTACCGCATTTAGATCTTAAAGACCGGCACTCGAAAATATCACTTTGCAGGATGCTAACTCAAGCAATGCAACAAATTATTTATCTGTAAATTCTCTGCGGGTAGTTAGAAAAATTTATAACATTTCAAAATATAAAAATCCTCAAACCATAATCTTTAAATTCTAGTTTTATTTCCTAAAATATTTGAAAATAGGTGCAGCTTGAAAACCGGTGAAAGTTAATTTGAACGTTTTACATAAAATTTCAGGACGTATTTCATATAGATTTAAAAGATTACAGTTTTGACGATTATTGTCTTTTGAAACCTCAAACATATTCTTAAATACCTGCATATAATTTGTTAAGATTATAATCTCCAAAGTATATATTTTTGGGTGGTGACTATTAACTATCGGTAACCGACAGTTAAGGGTGCGGAGACTCATCCAAGTCACCAACCTCTTTTTCTTCATTTTCTACTTTTGTTTATGCCAATCCAAAACGTTCTCTACGCCTGACGATAAATATATAACCGATAACTTATATTTACATCATCAAAATAATCGATTGACGCATCCTGTAAGCATCAACGGTCCTTCAAATTGGCAACCACTTCACTTCAAAAAAAGTGAAATTCATGATTCCTAATACTCAAGCGTATCGCAAAAAAATGATAGTGCAGTCCGCTACGCTATCATAAGTAGGGTTTTCTTTAGATCTAAATCTAAACCCGAGACGTGGTATAGCGGTAGGTATGTGAAGTTATTGGACCAATCAAGAAACCTATTATAATATGACCCATCAACCCCTCATAGCCAGTAGCGTGAGAGCCAACCGACTAGTATGAATTGTTCACATTATGTACCAAATGGGGGAGGACAGAGCCGTTAAGACGTCCAAAGCCAAACCAATTAACAGCAGATATTTAGGAAGACCAAGGCAGCGTTTCATGGACAACTGGTCTATCAGAATAGTTGGAAGATAAGGATTACTGTGAGTGTAAAGCAAATGGATCGTCGAAGCCAAAATGACATCATTAAGAAGGCTATATTTCCCCAACATCACTTTGGCCATTAGATGGTGATCAACAATTTTGAATTTCTGTAGGCTATTACCTTGGTGCTATATTGTCGATCAACGAGCAAAACTTTCAATCTACGTAAACACGTTAAACCCAAAAGAGAAAAATTAGATTTTGGTTGATTAGAATAGCCGTCGATCTTTCACCAACTCTGTTTTTTGTCTCTTTTGACAAATCACGAATTTTTAAATTTAGAATTTTTGATCGATGAAATTTATTATGTGTTTCATGTAGCGACTTTATCAACATTTAACCAATATAAAGCAAGTATTAGAAATAGCGTCCCAGGTCGTCTTGGGCAATAACGGTTTCTTAGATTGGTGATTTAGCTGAAACGTGTTCCTTATGGGTGTATTTTAGAGATTCTACTAACATTTAGTCACACGTGGAAAAAAATTTTAACGAATGCATCCATTTTGTAATGACAATAGTTTTTAACATGTTCGAAAGAAGAGTTCTACATGATCTATCTGCATGCAGTTCTATAATCCCAGCATTCTTCCATCTACAAAGGAATGGATCTTATCCCAGAATTTAGAATGGAGCATCACGCCGGATATCCGGCCCTAGATCAACCACTCTTCTTTTGTTTTATGTTACTGTTCGCAGATTGGTCGAAAATTATATCGTTGACTCAGTTTCATGGCAACGTATTTCACCGGCAACGGATCTATAAAAGTAGATACCTATGAGATTATTCTCTATGCTTTCTGAAGACTAAGGAAAACATTACTTAGGGATAGATAACAAAATAACGCCGCATCTGACTATAAACTGGAACCTAAAATTATATAAACCTTAGAATCAACTACTGTTATTGTTTTTACTGAGCTTGTTCTGGTAAATACCTAATATTCCATGTAACTACTTGAAAATTTTTGCAATTAAAATATTTCTCTTCTTCTACTGTCGTGAACTGGAACAGCATTCTTTAAAAATATTTTTGTTTTTTTTTTATCATATCGGCATCAACTGACGTTATCTAGGAGTAAAATAATCGTTTCTGTGTTCATGAGATAAAACTATCGTTAACTCTAAACGTCAATTAAAACATGAGCTATAAAGCTTTGAAATATTATTTAATTTGTAAAAAATTATTAATACCCTAAACTTATTTCTGAAACCATAAGATTATAACGAGATCATTCTATTATATTATTAAATGTGTTGTATGTACATAGTTTAATAAATTACAGTTGTACCCAGTTTAAGCAAACTTAATATGGTACAGCCAGTTTTAGCATCTTGCAGATTTTTTTCAACACCAAATCATTGAATGCAAGCGTTTGCAAGTGCCCCCCAATGTAGAATTTGACAGCCACCTCTGATCGGGAGCACTAAAATATCAAAAAAAAAACGTTGACTCTGCAGAAGTGGGCGCGTCAGGTAGAGATGCTATTCTACCGATATTTTAATAGAAGATGCTCTTAAAGCAGCGTCATTAATTCCTTCGACAGCGGCGCACAGACAAGAAACACGCCAAACGCGAGCCGAACATTTGTAAATGGTTGAAATCGGTCACATGAGAACGGGTCACTTCTACGGCTCGTTCTTGACTTCAATAGCACGGCCTCTATGTTTTCTCCCTGCTGCAACATGGGTATCTTCAAGACCCAGGTTCACTCTTTCTTATCCTCTAAAATAACCTCCATACAGCCTCCCCAAAGATAACATAAGCCTCGAGGGAAATTATTACTCTCAGGGCCTTCTGGGTGGAGTAACTGTAAAAAAAATTAGGCCTCAAAAACCCATAAAAATCGACAATCAAATTTCATTCCACGTCTGCACCAAATGAACGAAAACGGTCACCCCTATTTTTCCCCTTGTGCTGTACAGAACACGGGGATGAAACTTTTCAGCGAAGATGCAAGAAGAAATTATCAAGTACCATAATTTAATTTCGATGGGCCGGCGAATGGGGCCCCACGGCATAGGAAGCAGGGCCCAGCGCCCCGGGCGATGGTAATTCTTTCAAAAGCTCCCCGGAAAGTTCCTCCCCCATGTAGTGTATACTGTGTAGTACTTTGCGCAAGAAAGCCTAAATAACACAACACGTGGGCAGAAAAGTGCAGTAATTTAATAAAGATTTGAAAGTGTAGGCATTTTTTCACCAACGAAGCATAAACTTCTACTTGTGTTAACTCTGCGCACATTACGTGGAACGGTTTTTCGGTTAGTTTAATCTTAATTTATGCCATATTGATATTTTCGTACTATTTTATTGAAACGCCTCAAGCACATATCTTTTGTTTTTCGTTTGTGGATACTGGAGTAGAGGGTATTTTAGGAAATTAAGAAGCAAGATCGTCCCGTTTTTATGCAGTTTTTAATGCTGTCTTGAATTCTTAAGTTGGTAGGTACTGTTGCGTCAACCTCCGCGGAAAGTTATAATGGAACAAATGGTCCCGAGTTCAAAAAACTTGCCTGAGATAAATAAATATTTTCATGGATTTTTTGTGTTTTTTTTTTAAAAACCTTTGTAACTTTTTTCCAGTTATTTATTTTCGACCGGATCGGTTTCACCCTATCACTGGCATAAAACAAATTTCAAGTCATAAATAAAAACAATATTAGAAAGCAGGGGAACTCACTCCCGAAATCGATGCTTTATATATACCATATATTTAGTTTTAATTGTGCCAGATGAAACCGGCAATGAAAATGATAGGATGAAACCGGTTCGGTCGAAAATAAATAAGTGGAAAAAAGTTAGAAAGGTTTTTTAATAAATAAAAAAAAAATATTTTAATATGGAATTCCACCATGAATTGACAGTTTCAAAATTAGAAATAATTTAATTATACTACATATCCTTCACTATCGAAATGCCGCTTTAAATTGTAATTTTTATTACTCAGCACTGCAGAGTTCAAATTATAGAAATGTTTTGTGAACGTACCTGAAGTTTGATTATTTTTTCCTTTATTCGGGTAAAATTTAAAACAAAAGTTAAATATCCAATTTCTTTCTAGAACAGATTAACAATTTCATTGGCCTGTTTGGGGGTCGAAAGGATTTATGTAGATTGGCAATACTAGTTTTCTTTATTAGCGGTATGGATCACACTTCTATTGGTTGTCTCTTCAGTGGTTATTATATATAAATGCCATGTGAAAACATTTGAGGTAGGTGTTCAGCAGGGAGACAACTACACAGTAAAAGCATTTTTGTGATAGTAAATCTTAAGATAGTAAATCATTCAACATCGTTACATACGGCGAATATAATATAATGTATATTTCACGATGTAAATTATATATTATAACGTTCCACTACTCACGGAAGCTATAATGGTGTTTTATTTTATTTTACAGGGAATGACACTGGATGACTGAACACGCACAAGACTGAGTGATGGAAAGGGGCAAGGTGCGGAAGGACAGGAAAAATATATATCACACATAATGAACTCATATTCTAAACCTAGTTTATTTTATTATTACATCAGAACTCCTATAGTTTTTTCCTTTCTTTCTTATTTTACTTGTAATTTCAATAGTTAAAGCTTCAGCAATATATGAATATTCATATTAATACCTATTTTGAACTAACTTTTATAATTTACTTCTACCTATATTACAAATCTTTCACAAAACTGATATTTTTCCAGGTACTTTTTTTATTTTTTAATAAAAATATAAACATTCCCGGGTTACGAATAACCTGGCAATGTTTGAAAATCTCCTAGTACCATCACTGTAAGCGGAAAATGTTGCTTGTGTTGTGATGGGGGACTTAGCCAGCCGAGGAATTGAATTCACGGCGTCTGGGTAGGACCCATACTCGATGCCAACTCAGGTACTGGCTGGTCAAATATATTAATCAAATGACTGTATATTATTGTATGTACAATGTGTCTTATGTAAAAGTTTTTGTAGACGTATAAACTAATTGCTCAGCCTGCCTAGGAATATATCTAGGCCGTGCCCATATATAATACATAATTAATTTACCCGTATGTGACTAATATGACGGCCTCCATGGTCGAGGGGTCAGGCTCTCTACCACGAATCCGAAGGTCGCGGGTTCAAATCCCGGCGTGCGCAAGTAAATTTTATTTAATTAATTTGTGCTGTTTCACAATTAAATCATTTAAATATAAAATATAGCATATTTGCGCACGTTCCAGAGTGGAAGATACTCAGTATCGCCCTGGTGAAAGACGAACATTCAGAATTGAAACGTTGCTTGAAATGGCTTTTGGCCGTGCTTGGTGACCAGATCTGAATAGCCAGGTATTTCTCCACCTTCCTTTTGCTCTTATATACCTTCAGCCTCACAACATTCCCTAATTGGGGATCCCGTAGTCTCACTGCCTCCAGACGGTTAGGAGTAGCTGGGACTCTTGTGCGGTATTCATATAAAAAATAAAAACAACGCATTGTATGGCGAGCGATATCGTAAGATATGACGTAGGACTATAATATAAATATAAATATATCACAATGGACATGTGTAACGGATATCACCGCTTACACTATGCGATAAAATATAAATGTTTCTGACATCGCATGTGAAAAATTCCAGGTAGAATCATAAGTTCCTTGAATATATTACCTGCTAACCTACCAATTAGTTATTATATGGTTATTATTTGTTTTTTTTTTTAATTAGGACACGAAAGGTAAAAAAATTATAAAATTGACGAATGGAATCTGTATAATTAAACCTTCATCGCGTTCTAAGTAGGAAATAATTATATAACATTTCGTGCGCGTAAAAAATAACAACAGTTGAGTTAGAGGGGCTAACGTTCTCAATAATTACTCTGTTTTTGAGGAAATATGCATTTTAGTTATTATCTTATATATGTGTTATGAATATATATATATATATATGTATATATATTGAGTTTGTTTGTTTGTCCTCGATTTTCTTTAAAATTACTGGAGCGATCGCTGAAAATAGCACAGTTTGTTCTTATTAGTGCCGGGAAGGTTAAGAGAGTAGTTTGAATGAAATCAAATATGTAAAACTGTTACCATAACGTTTTAAAACTTGTATGAAAAACATTGAACCCGCAATGTTTTATTTAGGTAAGTCCATAGATATAACACTCTGGTTAGCCACAGATTGCATATTAAAAAAAAAAGTTTTTTTTGGGTGGAATATTTTCAAAATGGAAAACGTTAGTAGGTACCTACTTAAGAACTTTATGATTTAGATATATTTTGAAAAAAATAAACGTTTTAAAGAGAAATTAAGGGACAAAATAGTTTTTTTTTTAATACTACAAATTTCTAAGAAATAGGTAAGGAACTCGTACGTTCATTCATTCTGTAGGGCATATTTATAATTTGTATCATATTATTACTATCCCTATATATATTTTTGTATTATTTGCAAATTTTTTTTATTGTTTTTTTTTTTTCTCTGACATGGCACTTATATATTATTATACATATGATATATATATCATATGTTATACACTTATATACCTAATATGTTAATTTTTTGTTATCTATTACTTTAAAACTTTTTCTTTCTGTAGCGTGCACTAAATCAAGCAATGTAAAAATATATATATATATGTTAGAGCCCATCAGTTTATGATTAATAAAAAAAAATAATAACATTCAGTAAAAGATGATATAATGTATATGTGTATGAATAAAATGGGTATTTTAAAATATTAAATATCCAAGTTATACTCTAACGTTAAAATCTACACACAGCCTAACTTTGTTCATAGAGCAATGCACGCCACTGGAGGTTTCTAACAATCTTATCTTTTTCCAGACCCATCCAAATGATGGAAAACCCACCCAAAAAAATGGAAGTATGTTTTTTTTTTATCTTCCTTGATAGTTAAGAATTGACTACCGCTAAAATGTAAAAAAAAATCTAAATTCCCGGCGTTACCCAGTCAACGAGGATTCACGCTGCATACCTGCGGCAGTTCGGTTAATTAAAACAAGTCGTGTGCATTCTTTAGTTATGCTGCCGCACTAGCTTATTGTTCTCTGCATACCGAGGTGTCCAGTGAAGTGAGCTTTTTCAGGCTGACACGTTCATACCCAAATTTATTTAAACACATTCATACAACGCCACCGTAATAAGTAAATTACCGAGATTAGTAGGTCCATATTGGTAGCTTTACAGGAGAAACAAAAATATTAAATATAAAATTTTGAGGTACACTTAGGATCTAGTTTACATGCGTAGTAAATGTATGCAGTATAATGATAGGTTTGTTATATTATTTTTACAATTATATTGTACAATTTTCACAGCTTTTGCTTAAACCATTAAGAATTCTAAGATTCAGTCAAATATCTAAGTTATCAACCGCAAATAAATCCAATATTCAGATTTTCCACCCTACAATAAATACTTTTTTCAAACATTGAAAATAAATCGTAAATATTCTTTATTTTTTTTTAAATTTCTTTAATTTCTTAGATACCATTTCATATACTTGATAAAAAATTTTATTAACTTTTAATAGTTTCCAGTAAAAAATGTTTTTTTAATGGCATACGTAAAAAAAACTTGAAGATAGATAAAGATGTCGATTTGTGAAATAATGGACTTATTGATTTTACTAATGAAGGCGACGATATTTACGTATATATCGTATACTACGTATATACGTATATATATATATATCACTCGCAATTAAATAATCAAGTGATTCTGAGAACTTGTTAAATTCAAACAAAATTACTATTTCTTCGATAGATGTGTAATTAATTTATTATTTATTTATTATAAAATTACAAATTTTATTCAAGTATGCATTAATTTGTTAATCAACCTTTATTCCAAAAGGTTTTATAGCCATACAAACTTCAGTGGAAGTATATCGGATAGGTTATACTAGAGCAGACAGCCATTTCGGCGTTCAAAGCTATTTTTAAACTGTCACAATAAAAACAAAACAAAAAAATGAAATTCTTGCAGAACTTAATAACATTATTAAATTTGATTGGCATTGAATATAAAAAAAAAATAAAAATAAAAATATATGGAGTTCTACGAATTAAACACAAAAATTAATTTTAATAAAGAATTTCGTATATTAAAATGACGAGATGCACTATGTTTATCAAATCTAAAACTTAACAAAAATAATCCCTTTTTTAAAATTGTTTTAAAATAAATATAAAAACAAATAAATGGAGGTCTACGAATTGAACATTGAAAAACCATTAAAAATAATCCCTGTCAAGGCATGTAAAAACAACGACAAAAGTGGAGAAAAATTATATTATTTATAATCATGCTTCACATTCAGCACATGTTATATTCAACCGACATTTTATATTAATAACAATAAAAAAAAATGGTATATTAAATAACAAGGATTAGAATGATATTTTAAACAAATCGGGGTCCACAAAATACATTATAATGATTGTAACTACTTTTATATAGGAAAACCTTTTCGAAATTTTAACTCTATAGTTAAGGAGCACTTGAGTTGTTTAAATAATAATCATTATTCTGAATTCGCCAACTACCTTTTGGAAACCAAACATTATTTTGATATAAATAAGGGCTTACAAATGTTACATATGGCCACGAGGGGTTTAAAATTGGATAAATTAGAAATTTTAGAAACAGATGTGAACATTTTACAAACAACCTTGTATATAATACGTCCAAATTAATTGTCTCTTTCAAATACCCTCAGTATGGCTAGACGGAAGGAAAATGGATGTTGTTCGTAGCGTAAAATACTTGGAACATATTATCACAGATGACCCGAAGGACATTGAGGCCATTAGATCAGGTATGCTGTCATAACTGAGTAGATTACACTGTCTCCCAATGGCATATGCTAAAAGTTACCTGCAATAATGCACATATCGCGTTATTTCTTTTTATGTGTCTTTATTGTAACCCATGGAACGTATTATATTGCACTACCCCTGCATACCTATATAATAAAACAAGAAAAAGCGTCAACAGTTAATTTAGTATTATTAAGTAATTACGAAATACTTTTTACAAAGAGCCGCCTCCTAAATTTGTACTCACATTAATACCCAATAAGTTGCCCCCTTCTTCTAATCCTCATGTATGTAATTTTAATTTAAGTGTACTTTGTATCCTTAAGAAGGAACCATTTCCTCTGAAACAGGTAAATAATTACTATTGTATGAAGCTATCACTTTGTGGTTATCCATTATAATCAAATGAAATAGTGTATACACTTGCCCTGACGATGGAACAGTTGTTCCGAAACCGGTAGGGGTGTAATATAAACGTCGTTAAAACAAAGTTTGAGTGTTTCATTTGATTAGGTAAATGATTTATTATTAAAACATTGGTTAAAACCAAGTGTTTATTATTATTTATTAAATATGGTGCTACAAAATACTTTTACAATGTACTTTTACAATTAATAATACTTTTACAATTTTTTAAAGAACAAATCTCAAGCTTTCGGACAGTTAGCTCTGGCGTCAAATTTTTTAAGACAACGTTACTTATTTTCTGAATACATTATCTTTTCCATCATTTCCTATGCAGATTCGAAATTTCCTTACAGTCACTAAAAAAATAAAACAAACGTCATATTTTTTCGGTACAAATATTGTGCTAGTTGTTCCGTAAGAGAAAATAATATTTTATGATGATATTTGGAGACCTACTGCAATCGGATAAATTTAACAATTTACGTGATAAAATATAACATAAGAACGAGCTGTCAATACGAATTTTCCAAATCGTAAACAGGCCTGTCGAAATGGATTATGAGCCGGGCCGCAATCTAAGATCGGGGCTTTTGGTGACGACACGGTGGTCGAGGCCCACCCAGAGTCACAGGAGCTCCTATCGCGGGTCCCCATCGCACTTCTGTGCTCCTGTCCCGTCCATAAAAACATTCAGACCCTCCGACACTTCAACACTTTAAAAAAAAAAGTGATATTCGCCTGCGACCATGTGACGATTTTATCCTTGAATCCCTTTGGACTCCTGGTTGGAATAAATAAAAAAATATCATTTTGGACTTTAGGTAGGTTCTTACATAGTTACTACATATACCCGGTCGAGTATCAAATCATTTTTTTTAAAGTATGGACTTATGGAGAATTCAAAAAAATACGAACACTTTTTTTTCCTGTTTAATGGGTTTTTCAAAACTCCATAACACATGAAAGGAATGTCACCACGTATTGTAAATAAGTCATATAGATTTTCCAGTAACGAAGTATTCTGCAAAATTTTATGACGCCAGAACTCACCATTCTTCAGAAAAATTGATTTTTGTTTTTTCTTCCCTACGCCAATTTACGAGCGGATTCTTATTTTCTGATGACTAAATCGACATTTCAAAGCTCCACTTTGCGAATTGAAATTTGTTGCGTTGACCAAGCAGTCCAGATCAAATGTTAATTTCATGATGCCTGAGCTTCACGTTCGTCTGTTTTTAGCGGAATAGACAAAAAAAATAATTTTGTTTTTAGTTGGAATTGCAAGGTTGGAGTGGAGTGTGGGTACCATGAAGATTCTGCTAGGATAAAGTTCATAAATATGATTTTGTACGCCCGAAGCATTTAATATAAGCGGACACTTGAGCGACTCAAGTGCACAGAGGAATATGGTAATTTTGATATCAAGTAATAAGAATTCGTTATGAAAAGCATAGAAATTTAATAATCCACGTTAAAATGTTTTAACAATTTACTGCTATTGACATAAAACTTTAACCCGACAAATTAAAATTACAAACCTAGCTGGTATTTATTTTTTATGATAATTCTATGCAATTTTTATGTTTTCTGTAGTGTATAATATTAATTAAAAAAAATACAGGAACCAGCAGATCATTTATAAAATAATTGTAAAGATAAAAATACGTAATCAAAAACCTAAAAAAAATGTTAAATACTCGTAAAAACTATTTATTTCTTACTGGTGTTATTTTTTGACATCTTTATTTTTAATATTCTAAGCCAAACCTGACTTCTGACCCTGTACAAATCGCAAGTGCGCTCCATTGTAGAATTTGGCAGCCACCTCTGGTCGGGAGCCACACTTGTCGCTGTGGATAAACGGGCAGTCCGTTTGATAGATTCGCCCATCTTAACAAACGTATTGCAATCTTTATAGTAAATACATCAGATGGGAATGCTCTCCTTGTTCTACTGGTATTTCAATGGAAGATGCTCAGAGGAGCTACCGTCATTGATCCCTTCGACACCGGTGCATAATCAGGAAACACGCCAAATGCGCGTCCAATATTTGTACACGGTTGACATTTGCCACATGAGATCGTGTCGCTTCTACGACTCGTTCTTGTGTTCAACAGCTCGGCTGTGGAATGATTTGCCGGCCTCTATGTTTCCTCTCTTCTACAATATGGGTCTCTTCAAGACCCGGATTCACTTCTTCATATCCTCTAAAAGACCCTCCACACAGCATTCCCAAAGATGACATAGGCCTTGAGGGAAATTATTTCCCTCAGGGCCTCCCGTGTGTCGTTACTATATAAAAAAACTTCCCAAATTCTGTGTGATATATATTTAGTATAATTAGAACGATTTAAAAAATATAAAAAACGTATACAACCTTGAAAATAATAAGTTGTTCTATTTTCACTTGAAATTATGTGAATGCGTACAATAGCACAAAATAATAATAAATGAAAAGTCTTACTATAACTCTTTTACAGGCCAAACTTACTGTATATTTCATGGTGCTCACCTTACAATATTATGTTCCCACGAGAATATTTATGTGTGTAACTCGTCCTACTAAAACTTAACGTTTTCAAATTTATTAAATAAAAGAAATGTTATCTGATCATCGACGTTGAGATAACAAACAGGTAGGTGGGATAATCTTAGTTGATCTTTAATTTCGCATTTCGACTCATCATTAGAACTGATGACAGAAACCTCAAAATGCCGACAAACGAAGCCGGTAGCGGCAAAATAGCTCTGGAATGACAGACTCAAGGGGATGTTTCGTTATAAGACACAACCACGTGAAGCAAATGTTCTTTTTTATGACAATTTTTTTTTCGGCCGAACAGCTGTTACTTTTTGCTTACATTGTCATATTTCTACTGAGAGATGATCTATTAAATAATAATAATAATAATAAATGTTTATTCCGGTATGTGGGGAGGTTAGTGCAGTCCCACACATTCCATATAAAATATACACGCAATAGTTATAGAAAAAATATACAAAATATGCACAAGAGTTAAAAAAAAAAATCATAAGACAGTAGTATGGTGATACATAACAACATAAAACAAAAATTAAAAAAAAATAATAATAAGAATTTAACTAAACATATAAGTATATGATATACAATGTAAAAAAATATACGTTTTGTGTGTATGAAGATATTGGTAAACAAAATGATTTTTTTTTAATCTACGAACATTATGATATAGAGCATTTGAAATAAAATACATGAATTTGTTGATCATTATTTCTACGATTGCCATTGCCCTTGGAAGACGAAACAACTGCCGCGCGCAAAACTAAATCCTCTCTATGTCATTGAGATATATTATGGAGTATACGTCAGCATTCGAAATATTGGGAACAACATGCGGCCGATTGGCATCATAAAGGTAACACGGGATTCAGTCGATTGCCAGCGCCCGCCGGGTACTAATGATAACTGCAAAACGCTTGCATGACTGGACATGTCGTTCTGGAAAAGAGAGAAAAAGCAAAGGTGTAACCTTTCATCGGTTTTACCATAATCAATATTCGTGTAAATTGGCTTTTTTGAAGTTAAAAAAACTCAAGGAGCAAATGAATTAGTCACGCCGGTAACTCGAATGGTCTGGGCTGCGGCGGACAGCGGTCAGCTGTGCGGCGCGGTTACTCTGTTCGTTGAATTCGTTTGCGATCGGAAGGATTCGGGCGACATCGATAGCCGCTTCACCTGCATTCCTACTTCATACGATGGAACAATATTTGACACTCATTTTGCAAGGAGCGTAGACTCTATTTATATAGGTACTTCAATGCTCTAACTCGCTAGTCAAAAAACCGAAGGTAGTGAAACGGGCAATATTAATAACGCAAAATAAATAATAAAAAAATAAAAAAAACAACATAAAAACTGATTTATTAATATGATTTTTAATTTTTTTATTTATTTTTGAACTGACCGATTTCAGGATATCATGGCTATTTTTAGGCCAGTCTGTAAATCATTATAATGAAAAGCCACAACGAATTGTTATTATTAAAAATAGAAATACGTATTAATAAGATAATTCACTGAATTCAAGGAAAATTAAAGTGGTAAAATTAGTTTCACGACAGCAAATTTTGAAATCTTTTCTGTAGGTGATCATTACCATCTCACTTGATAGTACCCAACCCCCGCGTTTTTATATTTTAGGAAGATGGTGTTATAAAAAAAAAAAAATTATTTACAAAATTTGTCATAATTTATTTATATTTCTACCTCCAACATGATTTTAATATTGTTTTACAACTTTATTAATACATTTTTTTTTAAATCACATAGTACCTTTTGTTACAGGCACCGTTCTACCGGTCCTATAAAATATATCGAAATATGGCTTGTTTCTGCCGGACACTGTTTAAAAGTTGGCTCCAATTTGGGGCATTTTCAGTAATCGATTTAAGTAATTATACAAATGAATTTAGAGTCCGTAATAGGGTCATCAAACAAGTTAAACGGTCGCTGCGGCTGCGGCTATGGCCTCCTCCCAAAGTCCCGGACCCGAAATGTCCAATAAACCGAATAAACCTACTAATGAGGAGCCCGGCCCAATAAGATAAACGAGAGTCGGCTAGTTTCACTGAACGAATAATCCCTAGAAGTCTAAAAGTCTGATGTATTTATACACTTCTATGGATTATCAGTTACAGGTTTATCAAAAATAAAAGATCGTTCCCTAGCATCGCGTACGTCGTCCGGAATTAAGCGCGGTATGGGAGGCAAGTTCGGAGGGCATGTCATACCATTAATGACCGTTAGCGAACTACTAATAAATCACACCCTTTCTACGCATGGCAAGAGACGTGCGTCTGCGCAACATATTCTGATTGTGGTCTAACTATATTTAATTTATTTTGGAATAATTATAGTTATTTTGCAACAGTAGACTAATCAATCTCCCTCGATGCAAGATAAACTGAAAACAAACTTTAATCATTGTCGAAAATAAATTGAATATAATAGTCAATAGATATCTCATATAAATTTAAAAAAATCGGATATTAATTCGAGACACTGTCTAGTTTGCAATTGTGTTCAATGGGAACTTTGTAACCATTATAAAGATAGCTGCCAATAATATGGGATTAAAAAAATGGGAATAATACAAACAAATCTTGAATTTGAGATATGATATCTGCGACTGAAATCTTTTTTTTTTCTGGCGTTTTTTTCCGTTTTCATTTTTCCTTTAGGTTATGTTAATATTATTTTCAACAACATTAAATATTAATATGAGGTTTTAAATCTTAATCAAAATAAGTAATAATTAAAAATTGAAAACAAATTATTTCGTTTATAGATCGACAAATGCATACGACTCAATTTAAACTTATTGGCAAACATATTTAATTCTACTATATGGGACATAAAACTAACACCAACACATATTCGCAAAGTATAGTTTTCAAACTTCGTATCTCCTTTCAACAACTTTCATCTTCCCCTTATCCTAATTTTTTTATCTTAAGTGTTTCCCCCACCCTCCGTAAAGATATTTAAATATTTATGTTTATAATGCCATACTTTAGTTTTTAAACATAAGCGAAAAAAATTTTTTTTCTAGAAATTAATAGTACGTACGCTATTTTTATTTCTTTCATTTTATTAATATTGAGATTTGCTGCAAATTTTTCATAAAATACCGATTTAAAAGAAAACTGATGTCTCCAATTTACATAAGCCTGTCGACCCCTAGGCCCCAGACAGGACAGTGAAATTGATCACAATACTAAAAACATTGCATTTACATAGCGCAGCTTTGTATTATTTCACTTAAGTGCGATCATTCCTTCAAGAAAGAATTTCGATATTTGAAAGAGTTTGATCATCTTCACGTGAAGTAAGAAAAATTGTGCCAACTTCGGGCCCCCTAAACCGCCGATAACAACACACTTCTATCGGTTTGTCTCTTCAGTGGCTAGTTCATATCAGATTTCGAGCCAAGGCAAGCCAAGTCGTTAAAACTGCTTCCACGTTAATAATTCCTCTATAAATTAGCGGAATTTCGGTAAAATATCTAGAAGTAAGGCGCGCCTTTGAATGGAATATGGAAAAGTACTAATTCAATTTTGGGTAATTTATTGTCATGATTTTGATGCAGCTTTTTAAAGAATTACTCCAATCATGCAAACAATTGTAATAATTTATTGTATTTTTTAAGATTTCCAGTATTTTGTCGATTTGAGAGTTCGTCCTTGAACGAAGTAATTTTAAGAAAGCACACATTTTATTTACCACTATTATAATTCAAACTTGTAATCACCAACCCATTAAAGTTCTTAAAATGCACTGGCGAAGGTACTGTCGATATAAAAATAATTATTTTAAATGAAACAATAATTTTGTTCATTATACGCCGACTAGTTTTATAGCTGATCGTAACAAAATTTAGGAAAAGGAATCACACCAAAGTAATTTCATTTCCTGGCGTGATGTACAGCAAATTTGACACGTGTTTCTAATACGCAATTCGTGCGATAGAGTTTATTAGACGTAATTAGAAGTAAATTAAAAGTCGACCGGTCAGTTGCTGAGTTGGCATCGCGTTTGTGTCTTACTCAGGCGTCGTGAGTTCAATTCTTCGGCTGGCTAAGTCCTCCATTACGACACAAGCAACATCATCCACGTACTATAATGGTAGTAGGAGATTTTCAAATATTGTCAGATTATTCATAACCAGGGAATATTTGTCATTCTTTAAAAAAAACCGTATTCTAGACAAAATAATAAAAAAAATCAATAGGGATGATTATTAATTACAGGAAAGTGGGGTTGAATGACAACTCTTTAAACTCAATACAATAAATTATAGTAAGCACGTTTAAATTATATTAAAACCAACACCCCCGTTTTGTGAGTTCCCAAATTTGTAAGCTCTTTAATTTATTTTACAAATAATAAAATTGTGATTAAATTTAATTATAAACCCATTTTTAAGGGAAAATTACAACGAACAAGCAATCTTCTGAGTTAGAATCGTGACTCTTGACATTAGTCAGCAAATATAATTGATATGGTACACTGGTATACATATCCTAAGTTAAAGACTCTGCTATCATTTCAACAGCCCCTGAGAGATCATGCATTATGCATATTAGTTACCTACTTCCAAACTCAAAAGTTCCGCTAACGAAATCGGACTAACGCGAACGCAGCATAAATTATTAACTTTGCGTATTTGTGTCGAACTTTGTTGTGAAAATATGGGAAACTAAGCTAGATTCAGTAGGACACATAATCAAATAAACCACGAATAGGGGATCCAACCGTCTACTACTTTGTTCGGATTACTGTACTATAGCTTTATTATGTACTTTTGGCCCAATTGGAATGTATCCAAGTCAATCCCATCACAATGATATAATGGTCGTATATCAATGGAAAATGAAACTGATTAATTATTTTGCTCGATCTTAATACTTGGATAAAATAAGGATTTTCATATTACAATGATATGCGTTAGATAATTTCATAATGTGGAATGTTTCTAAAGCGATATCATATCTTACAAAACGATTGTTTTAAATGTCGACACTATTTAAAAATATATATTTTTCCTTTTTTTAAACGTGAATTTTCACACCCATGGGGCTTCAACCCTTACCACTCCATTATTTTTTTAATGTTTGTTGTCAGCCAACTCTAATTTAAATAATGTCAAAATATTAATTTATTGATAGGCAGTTACAAAAAGGTTATTTTATAGTAAAACAAAAACGGAAAACAGTCAAAATCTTATTAAAACGTGAATTTAAATGTTTTTATCAAATAATCACAAGAAACAACGTCACGTGTCAAGTTTTGGGCGCGAAAATACACCGCGCGCAAACGTCTTATCTTGTCGGCCGCCAGCCAACAACTGAGTTGTAGCGTAAAAATAGTGATGTCGGCTGGCACCCGACAAAGGAGTGGTAAGGGTTAATATATATAATACACGTTGTTCAATAATAGGATGAAAATAGGAGTAAGTACATTAGTTATTTAAACATTATATTAGTAGAAACATTCAAAAGTATTTATTTTTCTTTGATACATGACGGAGAGGTTTTGAATATGTCAACGAGTTCTGTATAATATGAATAAGAGTTCCAAAATCCCAAAGCTAGTGCAATAAAGGCTTCCACAATTTGTGCATGAAAGCAAATAATTCTGAAAGGTGTGAGAAAGGGAAGGAGATGGGAAAGGAGAAACGCACTTGAGGTGATTTTTCACAAAAACGGTGCTTTAAAAATCATCCAATTATTATTATGATTATTAAAAAGGTTGATAAGTACATAACTAGTCAAATCAGGAGGCCTATTCCCGTTCTTTTTAAGGAAGATTCCTTATCACTTTCCTTAGGCTTAAAGACTTAACTGCGGTTTCGGTTCACTCGGATGACAGCTGTCAGCTCTCATTAAGCGAATGAAATTCATTAAAAATATAAATATTTGCGTGGTTTTAACACGGTAAAAACTAAATTTTGAGTATGTTACCCAATAAGTTATTATCAACTTTAAACATTATTAGCTATTAAGTTTTACAAATATAAATACTTTTTGAAGTAGTAACAGAATAAACAAAACGTAATTCTTCGTTAAAAGGCGAATTTATGCTCATTAAAAATGAAAAAGAATTGGATTAAAATGTATTATAATATAATGCAATTGTTTTAAAAAGTTTTGGTTCAAAGACTTCTGTAACTTGAAGATAATTCATGAATTTTTTTTTTTAAATAATCTGTTTAGGAATTTTTTTACTATATCTCTCCGGAATTCCGCAGTTAAGCAAGAAGTCTTTAAGCCTAAGGAAAAATATAAGGAATCTTCCTTAAAAATAACCAGAATAGCACTCTTGTTCACCAAGTACTACTAAAATCATTCCAAGCAACGATAATTTTAGCATTTAACGACTACGAATGGAAATCGATAGAAAAATTAGTTTTCTTCCAGGTAGCACGGCAGCATTTTAGATTTTTTCGAATTATAAATCTTACATCTTTGATTGAGTCTTAGCTTGCGTAATACTTTTTTAAGACAATTACGTTTCTAGCGTGGAGAGCTGTAAAAATATTTTCAATAAAAAGATTTTTTCGTATCAATACACGCACGCATAAGATTTGTGTTATTTTACATGTAGCAGGTGATATAATATTTACTTTATGGTCGACATTTGCTTACTACGCTCGATGTAGGCATAATATATTTCTCCAAAATAAATTAGATAGTATCTTTTGACCGTGGATATTTCTCTGTCAGCGAGAATCTCATGTGGGAATAGATGCCTTTGTTTGTGCATTAACGTCACGTAGGGACAATCTGTCTACCAATCGAGATCCTCCAGCGAAGATAGAGTTTCGTTTAATATTGGACCCCGTTTGATGTTTCTGCGTGGTATGTTGTGCAATAAATGTAGGTTTCATCATAAAATATGGACATATGTAAATTATCCTGAGCGGGAATACCAGTGATGAAGATAGAAGGACTGAAGGCTGACTTTCGATGAAAGATCGGCGTTTCACGCTACAGATGTGGTGTTTGTTCCCTGCTCCGTTTGATGTGTACGTGATCAAAAAATAAATTGTGTAAGTTACCTAACTTCCGAATTTGTGGAAGTTGGTTTATGATAAGCATTGGGATTCATGTACAAGTAGACAACCTCTTTGCTTCCCTTAATGGTGAAGATATATATATATATATATATACATATTTGTATATAGTAGTGCGGAGTGGAAAAAGTTTTCAGCTATTATAAATTTCTTTCAGTTTTTTTTTCTAGTGATAATACTGGGTTAGTCTATTTACAATTTGATTTTTAGATTTAACTGGAATAGAGGCTTTATTCCATATACGCACTTCTTACACAGAAGGATATTTTCCATTGGAAAGCTACAGCGAGTTTTTTTCTTATCAGAATCATAAATAATGCTTTATTACTTCTGAGGAAGTTTGTTACACGTTGTATTTTTATTTTTCTTGGTCACTAAGTACAGGATGCGATCAACCCTTCCTTGTTTTCACTTTTCAAACGGGTCAGAATAGAGTTCGCGTGGTTATTTCAACGAAAGTGCGCTCCGCGCTGATGTCTGTTTGTGGCCGATTTACTGCATCTGTGGAAACGCAAGATAGTGTCAAAGGTCAGATGAAAGAGGAGGCAATTGGATAGGTGAATATCAAATGTATTTGAGACGTTAAAACGGACAATCCAGGTGCCTGTCTAGATGAAATTTCTGAAAAAAAAAGATATTTTGTGTACTTTACAATGGACACCCAATGGTAATATAGGAAATTCGAAATCCAAAAAAAAGTAAAGTGTTTTTTCGCTCCGCACTAAAAAGTAGTATCAAAAAAAATATACACATGTAGACGTACTCGTTGACGCTTCAAACAGTTGATCAATTAATAAAGTTATCTACGAAGCCGACGATCTGATGACGTGAGCAAAACATTCGAACGTTCTTGTACGCCTTTTTGACTAGTAAAAATAAGTTATTTAATTTCCCAAAGACCCACGAAGAGATATGATGCTTTAAAATATTGTTTAATGGTTACAAAATTAAAACAATGCGCCATATTTAAATACCCGCTTATTAGTTGCATGCCACGTTTTGTAGAGTTGTTGAGGTAGTTTATTGAATTTGGTTGAAAATAGAGGAATTTGTTGCTTTTTTTAATTAAAGTAAATTTAATTTAATAATGTTATTAATTACGTTCTCTGGTTGGGAGCACCAAAATATCTGAAAAAACCCTTGACTCTGTGCAGAAATGGGCGGTCCGTTTGATAGATTCGCCTATCTTAACAAACGGATTGCAATCTTTGGAGCACAAACGACAGGTAGGAATGCTGTCGTTATTCTACCGGTATTTTAATGGAATATACTACTGGAGGAACTAACGTCATTGATCCCTTCGGCACCGGTGCATAGTCGGGAAACAAGCCAAACGCGCGCTTAACATTTGCACACAGTTTATATTTGTCACATGAGAACGGGTCGCTTCTACGACTCGTTCTTGTGTTCAACAGTTCGGCTGTGGAATTATCTGCCGGCCTCTGTGTTTCCTCCCTCGACGTACATTTGTTACTTAATTTTATTAATTTGCTGCTGGTTTCAACACATCCGTGTCATTCACTAGCGTTCTTGAAACTCACTTATATTATATGAGTACAGAAATTATTAGGTGAAGGTAGTGGGAGTAGGATTGGTGATTTAGATAGGGGGGAGGGTGCAGAGGGAGCCGTCAAAATTACAAGGAAACGTGGTTAACAAAGATGATTTACAAGGTGCTATTATTTTGTTGACAATTTTTTTTTTATTGTGTTTCTAAGGCGAATAATTCAAAACACGTATTAATATTTGAATATTTAAACTTATTTATTTATTTATTGAAGATATGGCCTGTCTCTAAAGTAAAGTTTAATGTTTCTAGTTTCTGTTTTTTTTTTAAATTTAACAGAAATCCTTGGTTAAATTTTTTAACTTAGAATTTATTTATTTTTAAATTTAAAAATAAAACAAAAACATTAGCCACTCATCTCACTACGATAGTCCTGTGTTGAGATGAGCGGCTTTGCAATTTTAGTAGAATTACTGTAGAAAGATGATGAAATGTGATTTCAGTTTATTTTTGTGAAATCAATACTAATGAAAATGTTTTTTTTACTGATTTGTGGAAAGCAAATAAATTATAAGATAAATTATAAAATGATCATGGTAAAAAAAATGAATCGTTAAGCGCCATTGATATTCCATACGCCATGGTGCTGTAACAGTTGGCCAAAAATGTTTATTATTCAATGAAAAAAAGACCGTTCATTGCGAGAAATCTACCATAAATTAATTTTGATCTGTC
The DNA here is from genome assembly GCA_022606495.2 of Halesus radiatus. Taxonomy (NCBI): domain Eukaryota; kingdom Metazoa; phylum Arthropoda; class Insecta; order Trichoptera; family Limnephilidae; genus Halesus; species Halesus radiatus. The sequence continues at coordinate 13,261 of JAHDVE020004809.1, read as the reverse complement.
CTAATATCCTCGCTTATATTCTGATAAAATTCACTACATTTCCCTATGACGTACGCATTGCGAAACGCTCCTTCACGTGCGTGATTCCGTGACATGATATGGGTGATTTTATTGAGTGATATAACAAAGAACCAAACTCCCCGTAGCGCCTTAGGCCCGTCTCGTTTGATACTGGTCAGATTATCTATCGAACTGTGAACTTTACCGAGCCGCCAAGATATTCATTGAGTAATGAAACCGTTTTACTCGTATAAAAACCGGTTTGTGACAATACACAGCTCTGTTCTGTCAACGGTGTCACCGGAGAGGCCTCCTGGAAGGTATAATTTGACCTCCCCTTGTTACTCTATACCACTATGTCCCCAATCGGGGTACACGGTGCTGGGTACTTTTCTTCAGCCATTGCCTTTGAAACTTTATATGTCAGTAAGGCAGACACGCAACCGGCCAGCGCATACCTCCGGATCACGCATGTTACCTATAATAGGGATGGCAAAATATTTATTATAATTTTTTAGAAAGAAAGAAAGACAAACATTCCCGGATTACGAATAACTGACAATATTTGAAAATCTCCTACTACCACCACAGTAAGCGTAAAATGTTACTTGTGTCATGATGGAGGATTTAGCCGGCCAAAGAATTTTACTCACACGCCTGGGTTGGACTCGGATGCTATGCCAACTCAGCAATATTTTTCTCAAGTAATTCCCATATTTTAAGCTTTAAATTAATAATTACAATGAGATTTTTAAGATTCAATAAGTTACTCCAATAAATTGAATGTAGATTAATTATATTCAAAATTAAATATTTTCAAATTATAAATAAAATTAATAAAAAAATACTTTGTCCACACAACTCTTTAATATATAAATATCAACATAGGATACACAGTATTCTGTGTTTCCTGATGAGGGAAGCTTTGTTTCTGAAACATGTTAATATTTTGAGAGAAAGCAGTCACTTTGTGGTTAAACATATTTAATGAAAATAAAACAATAACTTTGTTTATAACCACGAGATTAATTTAATTTTATTAGGACCGACCGGTTTCGCTTAACACAAGCATCATCTGGGTACAAAATTAAGCTGAAGTATAAACTGAAGTTTAATTTTTTACCCTGATGATGCTTGTGTTAAGCGAAACCGGTCGGTCATAATAAAATTAAGTAAATCTCGTAGTTATAAACAGGGTTATTGTTTTATTTTCATGTTAATATTTATATTTTAAACAGTGGTACACACAAAGTCAATTTTATTTATTTTTTAAAGCTTAATATTTTTTATTTTATTTATTTAACTTAAAATAGAACATATGCATATTGTTTACATGTATTCTAATATGAACATAATATCTACACACAAACATTATTACAAGTCACAATACACATTTAAGAATTTCAAATCAACAATAATTATCTAGAAATGTGCTATAAATAAGTGTTTTTGAATAAGACAGTTTAATAATATGGATATATAATATTGAATACGTATGTTATAAACAAAATTCAAATGAAAGTTAATGATTTACAGGAAGCACGTGGCAGACAAAAACGAGGGTAGGTATATAAACTAAGTTTAGTGGCGCAATTGATGACGTACACGCTCGACAAGCGGGATATTTCTAGTGCGACTCTGAATCCAAAGCTACGTAGAAAATCGAAAATGCGAGTCTGCTACCATAACATAAATACATTTCTGCTGCCATAACATAAATACATTTCTACTGCCATAACATAAATACATTTCTGTTACCATAACATAAATACATTTCTGCTACCATAACAAATACATTTCTGCTGCCATAACATAAATACATTTCTGCTACCATAACATAAATACATTTCTGCTACCATAACAAATACATTTCTGCTGCCATAACATAAATACATTTCTGCTACCATAACATAAATACATTTCTACTGCCATAACATAAATACATTTCTGTTACCATAACATAAATACATTTCTGCTACCATAACATAAATACATTTCTGCTACCATAACAAATACATTTCTGCTGCCATAACATAAATACATTTCTGCTACCATAACATAAATACATTTCTGCTACCATAACATAAATACATTTCTGCTACCATAACAAATACATTTCTGCTGCCATAACATAAATACATTTCTGCTACCATAACATAAATACATTTCTGCTGCCATAACATAAATACATTTCTGCTGCAATAACATAAATACATTTCTGCTGCCATAACATAAATATTCAAATTTTGTATTAACTTATTGAAGCTTATACACCTCATTATAATATTTAATATTTGAAGAAGATAATATTAACGTTCCTCAAAGTAAATTTCTTCAATGATAAAATAACATAAACACATTTCTGCAATTCATCACTAAGATCTTCAATAGATGCTTACATTTCGTTACAGTTACACAAAATTGGTGAGGAATGATTTTTAGGAATTTAGGAAATATATTTACTTCTGTCATTCTGTCTATGAGTGTAACTTAATTACTTACCACAGATAACATAATTTCTATTATATAATCACATTCAACTGTAGACGAGATCAAATTGATCTACCATCAATCACGAGGTGTGTAATGGAAGTTCAATCAAATACATGCAATGAATAGATAGCACAAGTGTCGCACATAGTTAATGGCCATAATCAAAACCAGATTCACTGATCTAATTAACTTAATTACAATTGCTCCACAAATGGATATTTAATCGGTTGCATCCGTACCAGGTAAGCATGACATGGAATTATATGTTAACCAATAGGATATCAAAGGAATTAATTGAAGCGTCCAAATAATTTGATTCCGTTTAACATAATTTTTTTTTTAAATCAGTGAATTTCAAATTTTTAAAGAATCAGTGAAAAATAATATATCTGCGGAATGTTTTGCCTAATTAATTGACAATTTTTTAAAATTATTTTATTTAATCAAATATTTATATATTTGTGATTACAGGTCGCTATTACACTTGACTCAAACAACACACGCTTAGAAGTGTGCATATTTATGCAAGTGTCACTTCCGATTGTTATATACTTGCGCGTCGCTAAGAACAAGCTTTTTGTCTTGCGTACATCAACTTATTGTTTTTAGTGAAAAAGGAACCAAAAGTATATACGTTGGCAAAATTTGAATATTCGAACCTTTTTAAAAAATATATTTTCGAAAAGTTCTCTGGTTTCTCCTTCGAGGCTTCAAATAAAATATAAATATTTAAACAAGCTCAGCATGTCTGCATACGTTTTGTGTATGCATTAGAAATTGCGGACTTTCCGTTAAGGGTCGGCAGTCAAAATGGCGCTAAACGCCATTTTCTAAATTTGTAATGCAAGCAATACTAGTAATGATTTATCTATAAATTCTTTACGAGCAGTTAGAAAAATGTCTAACGTTTACCGTGATAATAAAATTATACTAAAATATCTAATAGAGGTTCAGTTTTAAAACGAGTGAAGACCTTTTTAAACGTTTTTTCTAAAGTTCGAGTACTTAGGTATTTCATGCAGAGCTTAAAAGCGGGCAGTTTCAGAACTTTTGTCACTGGAAACCGTAGATTTTCTCCCAACTATGGGTATGGAATTTTCAAATAAATGATTTTCAGTATTGGTTGCAGACTGCAAAGAATTATTTTATTTTTTTGAGTGCTGGCCCTTAACAGCGAAGTTGCTAATAAGACGAACCACCGTCATTTGAACGGCAGTCTGAATCAATCAGATAAATCATGAATTTGGGGCCTCCAGTCCAGAGATGACTACCAAAATTAACAGTCGTTAGAACTTGATATCAATATAATTGGCAGTACTTATTATTTATCGATAAAAATTAAAATGAAGCATATCTTAAAACAAAGCTTGGGTCAACCCTATATTTTAGAGTCCAGTAATAAAATGTATAAAAAATGTCTCCTCCACGCATTTCGACCAGAAAAAATGCCGAACTAAATAAAAGTTCTAGGGTTACATCAATCAAAATGCTAATGAAAAGCTAATGTCCAAAAGCCAAATGCTCCAACGTTTATGTCTCTGTGGAAAGGTAGAACGCACCATAAATCTGTGGCCAGACATCTAAATAATTTACCTTCGCCTGAAAACTAAAGTGAAACCAACTCTTTTGTGAGAAATATTATTTTACCTTTGCTTTTAATTTCAAAATATTAATCGTAAATGTGTTTATTAAACCTTTGTATTATTTGATGTAAAACAAAATTTTTGCTAACTTTGAAAACGGTTGTGGTTTTTGCGGTTGTTTCTAATCGTATTGGAATAAATTGATTCGTATATAATGTGTACGGAATATACTACGGCTATATCTGTGGCATTTTGGTAAAGGGAGACGAATAAATAAAAAATCGATGAGCCGTTCGTATGCCCAAATGAATCCTAATTCATATTTCCATATGATAAAGAAAGACGAGTCCGCTAGAAAAAAAATATGTTTCGAGATATTAGATGTTGACATAAAATATCTTTTTTTTTTTACAAATTAACTCTCACTTAGAGGTAATTCAAGTTGTCTCTGTTTATCAAAACATCTATTTTAAAATATTGACTTGGAAAACAAAGACAACTTCCATAGTTTTGTGGATTGAGAAACGCAACGCTTAAAAGCCAGCACTCAAAAACTGCCCTAAACATCACTTTGTATTTGCTAACTCAAGTAATATTACAAATTATTTTTACGTTAATTCTATACGGATAGTTAGGAGAATATATAAGGTTTCAAAAGACAAAAATATCTATCTGAAATATTTTAAATTCTATGAAATACATACCAAAATGTCTGAAAATAGGTGCAGTTTGAAAACCACTGAAGGCCATTTTGAACATTTTAATTAAAATTTCAGTACCTATTTTCATACAGAAATCGAAAGATTACAGTTTGAGGATTTTTGTCTTCTGAAACCTGATACATTTCCCTAGCTAACCGTACAGAATTTACCGATAAATCGTTCGTAGTATTTCTTGTGTTAGCAGACTGCGTAGTGTGTATTTTTAGATGCTGACCGTTAAATACTAAAATATACGTTTTTCATTAATATTCGCAGATTTAATAAAAAAAAACAGGAATACAAAATCGGCTCCCCTATAAAGTTGAGTAATACCTATTCGACCCCCTTTAACAAAACAATACATAAAATAATAACATCCTTAAAGACCCACTTGAGATTTCGATTTTAAAAACAATATTTGAAAAAGATGTTATAAACTATATAGCATCTTATCTGATTTTTTGACAATCTATTGAATATTTTGAAGCCTTATAGTTATTGAATTATCTGATACAAATAGTTGCGTTGATTCAAAGGCTGATCTTGAAGATAAAACTTGCTAATAGGTGCTGTTGTTCAATATCAGGTTATGTTCTAATCTTAGTAAACAGTAGTATTTTGTATCACGCATAAACACGTTGTGTATATTATCACTGGAAACCACGGGCAATAATCATTACCTGATTTTTTTTTTTTTAATTTGTAAATACGTTAATTATGTATCTATAATCGTAAACCGCAGTCATACAGGGATATTGTTTATAAGTCCCACCTGTTCATAAATATTTTTGTCACTAGTTTTAAGTCACTAGTTATAAGTCTTAGATGCAAGTCTCAATTAGTTAGTTTCTAGAAGACTTATTATAAATCTCAGCTTTAAGCCATTAGTAATAAATCTTAAATGTAAGTTATTAGATGATAAGTTATGGGTTAGATAAATTATGTTGTAAAGCGCCTTTGAGGCTATTTTCTCACGAAAACGGCGCTATGGAAATAATCCAATTATCACAAAAAAAAAATTATGATTATGTAATTAATTATTTTTTATTTAAAGACATACAACAATTCAACTCATTTTGGGACAGTTAATTTTTGCTAGATCATATTGAGTTGAATGAAAATATGAAAACAAATATATGTATGAAAATAGAAAAATAACACAAATAAATATACAGGCTCGAAACACACAGGTACAATAGAAATTCATAACAACGTCTCATAATAGAGAAATATGCCTACACCATGGTTGACGCACTCCCCAAAAATATTATTTATTTATTTAATTTAAAATACAACACATTTACATTGGTTACATATATTCTAACGCGAACATAATATGTCTTACACACAAAAAAATTGCAGTTAAAGTCAAGATAATACAAATAATTACAAATTATAAATTAAACTTTACAAATTATGACAATAAAAATTGCACTTTACGTATTTCGTTATTTCCTTCTTAAAATTAAAAACATTTTGCTTTAATAATGGGGTCAATTTTTTTTATCAAATTGTCGTAAAAAAAACTTTATTGTTATTTAATGCTGACTTTGACCTTTGAGCAAAGCGCTTAATTTGAGCGAAATATAAATATTGAGCGGACGGCTCAAGGGCGAGAAGGCTTCTTTATAAAACGGGGATTAGCATCGTTTAAAATCACCTAAATATTTAAATGAAAAGGGATACAAAAAGTTTTTAATAAACTTTAGTTACTTTTGGAGGGTCTCGTTTTATACCCCGGCTACAACAATATAAGCCGGGAATTAGTTAAAGAGTTAGCTCTCGGGCTCTTAAACGGACCATAAACTCTTAATTTTTACCCGTTTGCGCCGTATTTTTTAGTCAAGAAGGTTTTTTATGACTTAAGACGCTCAGGAGAGAGGTCCCGATCTCCGTTTTATGATGCACATTTTAAGTAGAAAACGGTGTAGGTATCTACTGAATTGTAGAATTATTTAGCTGGTCGGTGAGCCATTTTGAATAAGAGAGAAGCTTAGTGACTTGCCTTTAAAAATAAATAAAATATGGAACGATGTTTGGACATTGTGTTTAAAAAAATAATGACAGATTTTGTAAAAAAAAAATTGGATGGAAATGATTTATTAGAAATGAATACGTATTGATTTAATGCTAGATAGTTTTTTGGTCGCTCCGGTGGCAGATCACAATTTAGAATCGAAAGGTTGGTGGAAATTGCTTAGATATTCACATCAAAATCATGGTTACAATTTCCGTATCTTTTATGAAGAAGTATTAGCAATGTATGTTGATGTTTTGTAGTGTTGCACTCGCTACTCCTTCATCACACAAAGTTTTGGAGAGACATAGATTGATGTCATCAGGGAAGATGGCGAACGTGGGCAATATCTCTATCCCGATGGAAGACAGTATAAGAATGTCCAAAAGAGTAGAAACATCGCTCTGTAAGATATTTCGATCATAAAAAAATAGTACTTAATTTTATATAACTATTTCTAGCTATATAAAATTGTTGAGCTTCTTTGAGGTGGTATTTCACCCAAATTGTGCTAAAATATCAAGCAATAACATGTTTCATAACCATTTGTACCCTCAACAGTATACATAATATACTAATATTAATTTAGAAGGTTGGTTCCGAAACATGTTGATATTTCGTGATTCATTCATCAACAACAAAGGTATTTTACAATCATTGAAGAAATTATTTTTACAGTTCCAGTTATTGCTGTTGTAAAAAAGAAGTAGAATTGAGACTAAAAGTGACAATTAAGCAAAGAAATGGAAACTATACAATATACTAGGTATTCGTCTGTTCACGAAAGTACCGTCATATATATTTAAAAAAACAAAAACAAAGTGGTTGCTAGAATAGACGCCTTCAATTACGCATTTGTAATATCCCAGAGTTTGGCGTTATTACGGTCTAAAAGCTAAGACACGATAATATTATAGGGTTAGGGGGTTGTATATCTTTTAAAGTCCGGCAGCGGATTTTTTCCGTATTTTTCCAAACCATCCCCTAAATTCCTCTAAACGCCGACAGGGGAGGGAAATAAAGGTTTTATTACTGCGCCGTATGCACATGTCTGCCTTATTTGTAAATATTTATTGCGCATCCTGTAAGTAGGCAAACAAATAAAGTTACTTGATAATGGTTGTTTACTCCTATACTTCCTGCAAAAGGCGAATTTATATTAAACTTCAGCTCTCAGGGATTGACAATAATCCACTCAGGCTTGGACTCCCCCATACTGTAACATTAGTTGGTGCTATGTCAAAATTAAGGCGTAACCCCTTTGACAGGGATAGGGAAAAAAATCTTAGCCATTGGAGAAAACTGCACAGTGCAATGGTTTGAAATCAAGAATTGGATCCTGAGAAAAAAATATTTTGGATGAAACGGGTTATAAATAAATAATATTGAAACACCATGTATTAATCACTATTATATACTTAAATTAGGCAAATAAACGAGTTATAAAAAACCGTTTTTTTTTTTTTAACTGTGAGCAAAGTTATTTTTTCTAAAAAAAAAACGGGTTTTATTCAATTAAAATGTCTCTGATTTAAGCAAGACACGTGGACGGCTTTTACGGAAGCTTATCACTTCTCTTAAAACGTAATATTACTGCTCTTTTTTGATATAAAAGGCTGACAGGTTTTACTTTTTCACAAATCCAAATAATATGTTCGTGAAAAAGTCCTGTATTTGAAGATATTAGGTATATTTACCGCGAAAAATCATAAAAAACAATTTTATTTCAACAAAGTACTATCTTCGTTAAGCTACAGCTTTAGTTTAGAAATTGATTAAATTCGCAGGAGGTAGGCTCTTGAAACAATACATTGCGTTAAGCTTTCAGAAGTACAAATATATTAATTTTCACCTTGATCAGGGCATTTATTATTTATAATATTATGGCTCCTTTAGAAATAAGTAGGGCTTACCGTATTCCAAAGTTTATATCATTTTCGTATTTCAGGTAAACCCAAGCAATGTAATTTTTTGATAAAGTCGTGACCCAACCAAAACTAAACTAGTCTGCTGATTCGATGGCAGCATAGTTTTCAGTATAAATATATGTAGATTTTTAGAATCCTATCATCATTTTGAATAGCTTAGGGTCAATTTGAGCTGGTCGGTAGAAAGGGCACTCGGCAGACAGATACGAATCGGCTCAGCATTTTTTTTTCAAATCGGTATACCATTTCAAGAGAGATTTTTTTTTTCAATAAGTGATATTGCGATAATCACATTTAACGTTTTTTAATGAATTTCGTAAACAAAACGAAAGATTAAAGCTATGGGAAGATACATTTAGATTCAGTGATACTGCTGGCATGAATAACCATAATCTGTAATGAAAAGTAATTGAATATTCCAGGTTTCCTCGATCAGCCCAAGTTTGTAAGGCTTGGACTTATGGATGGATTGATGTCGTTGGGTGTTGTTAACTTATTAAATAAAGAACGCATATGTTTAACACTGATATTATATTTGTAACGAATAATACAATGGTCCTGAAAGGCTCTAATATCTGTAGAGTAAGTTACTGAAAGACTGTTGTTTTACTGAGAATTTGGTGATTAATCCTTACCACTCCATTATTTTTTTTAATATTTGTTGTCAGCCAACTCTAATTTAAATAATGTCAAAATATTACTTTATTGATAGGCAGTTACAAAAAGGTTATTTTATAGTAAAAAAAAACAGAAAACAGTCAAAATCTTATTAAAACGTGAATTTAAATGTTATTTATTGAATAATCACAAGAAATAACGTCACGTGTCAAGTTTTGCGCGCGAAAATACAATAACTGAGTTGTAGCGTACAAATAGTGATGGCGACTGGCACCCGACAAAGGAGTGGTAAGGGTTAAGAAGGCCGAATAAGGCGGTTAACGTTATTTATGAGTTTGACAGGTTGAAAAACACAGAAAAGAACAATGAACTGCTTTATTTGAAATATGATTGTCTATGATTATATTGCGTTCACAGTGAGAAACTTCTAATATAAAGAGTTTATCACTCTCTATTGAGAAATAGGTAAACATAAAGAATAACATTAAAAGGTAAAAAATATTAATAATTAAATAATGATCTTACTATTGAAAGCGAACAGTTGTTATCACACAAATAAATTTCTTTGATAGTATTGAACAAGAGTCATTCAGATAAACATTAATTAAATACTCGGAATGTTGTTTTTGGAACTTCTTCTGATCTTTGAACTGATTAATCGAAAACATAACGACCTACGCAGGCGCGAATAACATTTCAACAATGAACGCACATGCCCGTACACACGTTGCAGGTTGCTAACTCTAGAAATACTACGAATGATTTGTCTATAAATTCTATACGGATACTTAGAAAAATGTATGAGGTTTCATAAGAAAATAATACTAAAATGTCAAAAATTGCTTTCTCTTGTTTTCACGCAGCTATTATCAGGTATTTTAGAAAGTATTTCATAGAACTTAAATATTATATGTTAAGGATTTTATGAGACCTTATTTATTTTTCTAACTTCCCGTATAGTAGTCAGAGTGGAAGATACTGTCAGTATCGCCCTGGTGAAAGACCACCTTTCAGAATTGAAACGTTGCTTGAAATGGCTTTTAGCCGTGTTTGGTGACTAGATCTGAATAGCCAGGTATTTCCCCACCTTCCTCCTCCTCTTCACCCTCCCCTTCCCACTCCCATCAGCCTCACAACATTCCCATATTGGGGATGTCATAGTCTCACTGGCTCCAGACGGTTGGGAGCAGTTGGGAATCTTGTGCGGTATTCACATAAAAAAAATAGAATTTACAGATAAATCATTTGGGTTAGCAACCTGCAAAGTGACACTGAGGGTCATTTTTGAGTGTTGGGCCTTAAACCTTCAGCGGTGAATCATAATGTTTTAATTGATCAAGTGAAACAAATTAATGTCATGAATATTTTTGTAATCTCCTCATTCTCATTCCCCATCCAAGAATTCTGCGTTCGTCGCTAAAGCTATTTTGAACAGGTTTAAGATTTACGTAACAAACAATTTCGCTCTTATTTCATCTTATCAATGCTGGAAAATTTGGTCTCATTCGTTTCCATCTCGGTCCGGGAACCAGGAACCCAATACGATTTACGCTAAACGAACCATGAACCATAAGCGTACACATCTAGACTTGCTCCACTGCTCCATTCATCAATGCGTAGTCACGCGGCATCAATTCTTCACATTCGAATCAAAATGGGCATATCTTTCCACCTAAGCAACCCTACACTGACGCCGCATGGGTAAAGCGACATAATTGGAAAAGTTTTTTTTATTTTTTTATTGTGTTCATAAATTTGTATTGAGTTTAGAATTGTGAACTGTTAAGAACAACAATGAAATAATATTTAATATATTTTTTATTAACGTTTTACCACAAATTAGAAAAAAACGTATGCTAATATCTAAAACGCTCCATAAATTATTCAGAACTCATCCTCAACCTAATCTGTATCACAATTTTTTTTAGTAGAAGTTAAAACTATTTTTTTGTTGTTTTCATGTTTAATATGTAGAATAAGCTTTTTCAATCTTTATAATAACTTTAATTATTTCATTAAAAAAAGCTATATTTATAAAGTGTAATAAGTATTACACCTTCTGAACGCTTTTTCACATACTCCTACTCCTACTCCTACTCCTACTCCTACTCCTACTCCTACTCCTACTCCTACTCCTACCTACTCTACTCCTACTCCTACTCCTACTCCTACTCCTACTCCTACTCCTACTCCTACTCCTACTCCTACTCTACTCCTACTCCTACTCCTACTCCTACTCCTACTCCTACTTCTACTCCTACTCCTACTCCTACTCCTACTCCTACTCCTACTCCTACTCCTACTCCTACTCCTACTCCTACTCCTACTCCTACTCCTACTCCTACTCCTACTCCTACTCCTACTCCTACTCCGACTCCTACTCCTACTCCTACTCCTACTCTACTCCTACTCCTACTCCTACTCCTACTCCTACTCCTACTCCTACTCCTTCTTCTACTCCTACTCCTACTCCTACTCCTACTCCTACTCCTAACCCTACCACTACCCATTCCCCCACCCCTACCCCTACTGACTTATCAGATTATTTTTAAATTTAAAAAAAATATTAAAAGCTTAATCCCTGTTTGACAAATACTTTTAGTGTTGGCACTACTGCGACTAAAACAAAGATGTAGGTTTATAAAACAAATTGCAACAATAAAACTCATATATCTAAAGTTTTTGTTTTATTTTTTAAATTATAATGTCACATCACCAAGTTACCGCTTCATAAGAAAATAATATTGACTAATCTTGAATTTGAGATATGATATCGATGAACAGGACATAAATTGACAAGATATTTTAAGGACATACGTAATAGGTACTTGAACAATACATATGTTAATATATCAACCTTATCACTTGCAATAAAATGCACTGTTCATGTCTAAATAAATAAAATAAATAATTAATTAATTGTCGTCGTTCATGAACTTATCTCCTTTGGTTCACTTCCTACAGCTCCTACATGTCTTATCGGGAGGGCTCTTTCATATTTAAAATCGCATTATCGCGCTTGGCTGGAACGGGCCCCAATTAACCGGGCCACGAATTCCAGGTAAATATCTACGAATTTTAGGGTAATTCAGGGCTAAATTAAGGATCTCAGTTAAATTCAATTAATTTTATGAAACATTGTCTTTGTTTGAACAAACCGTTAATAAGAATTTAGAATAAGTTAAGTATCGTAATTTTTCTCATTACATTTGATATATTAATTATATTGCGACCTTGAAGGCACAATTTGTTGACAATTAGATGCTTATTATTTTTTTCTATAAGAACTCCAGCCTCCTCAAGAAAAATTCCAGCCTCGATATCAAAATTGGTGACAACTGCCTCGAAAGGAAAACGACAACAAAATATTTGGGCCTTATAGTAGATTCTCAACTCTCGTGGGATCTCCACATAAATCATGTAAAGGAGAAAATTACCCCCATAACTGGTGTGCTATATAGACTTCAAGTATTACTACCCATTCCGTTACTAACTGCAGTATATTACGCCATGGTACATTCACACATTTCCTATCTCTGCTGTATCTGGGGCTTTGCCTCGAAGAAATTGATTGCTGATCTGCAAGTGGTTCAAAACCGAGCCCTCAGAAATGTTTTTGGACTTCCATGGGACACTCATGTCAGGGACATCTACTCAGTTTCCGGTATCCTTTCAATCACGATCCTTCCTAAGTATGAAATCACCAGCACCATCCTACAAATTACTCAACAATCAACTCACACTAACGTCAAGCCACTTTACAATCAAGACATCCACAACCACAATACTCGAAATAACAATAAAATCCGCATTCCTCAAACGCACACTACAAAATATGGAATAAAATCTTTAAACTACATTGCCTACACACTTTATAATTCGCTTCCAGATATGTACAAAACCATCCACAAAAATAAAAAA